>JACXGM010034604.1:0-11926 GCA_016801145.1 Umbra pygmaea | reverse complement strand
GCCAATTACAGGGGTATCACACTTCTCAGCCTCCCTGGTAAAGTCTACTCTAAGGTGCTGGAAAGGAGGGTTCGGCTGATAGTCGAACCTCAGGTTGAAGAGGAACAATGTGGATTCCGTCCTGGTCGTGGAACAACGGATCAGCTCTTTACTCTCACAAGGATCCTGGAGGGGGCCTGGGAGTATGCCCATCCTGTCTACATGTGTTCTGTGTGATTTGGAGAAGGTGTATGACCGGGTCCCCTGGGAGATACTGTGGGAAGTGCTGCGGGAGTATGGGGTGAGGGGGTCCCTTCTTAGGGCCATCCAATCTCTGTATGACCAAAGCGAGAGCTGTGTCCGGGTTCTCGGCAGTAAGTCGGACTCGTTTCATGTGAGGGTTGGTCTCCGCCAGGGCTGCGCTTTGTCACCAATTCTGTTTGTAGTTTTTATGGACAGGATATCGAGGCGTAGTCGGGGTGGGGATGGATTGCAGTTCGGTGGGCTGAGGATCTCATCGCTACTTTTTGCAGATGATGTGGTCCTGATGGCATCATCGGCCTGTGACCTTTAGCACTCACTGGATCGGTTCACAGCCGAGTGTGAAGCGGCTGGGATGAGGATCACCACCTATAAATCTGAGGCCATGGTTCTCAGCAGGAAACCGATGGAGTGCCTACTTCAGGTAGGGAATGAGTCCTTACCCCAAGTGAAGGAGTTCAAATACCTTGGGGTCTTGTTCGCGAGTGAGGGAACAATGGAACGGGGGATTGGTCTGAGAATCGGCGCAGCAGGGGCGGTATTACACTCACTGTATCGCACCCATTTTGACAAAAAGAGAGTTGAGCCAGAAGGCAAAGCTCACAATCTACTGGGCAGTTTTTGTTCCTACCTTCACCTATGGTCATTAAGGCTGGGTCATGACCGAAAGAACGAGATCCAGGGTACAAGTGGACGAAATGGGTTTCCTCAGGAGGGTGGCGGGCATCTCCCTTAGAGATAGGGTGAGAAGCTCAGTCATCCGTGAGGATCTCAGAGTAGAGCCGCTGCTCCTTTGCGTCTGGTAAGGATGCCCCCTGGGCGCCTCCCTAGGGAGGTGTTCCAGGCACGTCCAGCTGGGAGGAGGCCTCGGGGAAGACCCAGGACTAGGTGGCGAGATTATATCTCCAACCTGGCCTGGGAATGCCTCGGGATCCCCCAGTCGGAGCTGGTTAATGTTGCTCGGGAAAAGGACGTTTGGGGTCCCCTGCTGGAGCTGCTGCCCCCGCGACCCGATCCCGGATAACCAAACAATGTATGGAAGTTGTATGGTCACAAGCCATCAAATAGGGTGTAGGTTAGGCTGCAAGCTATTAGCCAGTCTGCTAGCGTAGTGGAGTCCGCCACTAGCAATGGCACCACTGTCTCATTGTCCATTTTCATGCTGATGATACAGCATGAAAAAGAGTGAAGCCCTAATATTGCATAGCCAGTAAGCCTGTGTTTCAGACATAAAGAAGTGGATGGCAAAATTATTTAATTCTAAATTTGGATAAAACAGAAATGCTGGTTTAATGTTCCAATAAGCAAAGATACCTTCTGTGAAATCTGGCAATGAACATATATGGTTTAACATTTATGTCAGAAAAATAATGTATAAGACCTGTCACTCCTAGCCCAGTGAGGGCTGGCATCTACAGAGACTATTGAACATTCTTAAGAGACTGAATATGTATCTTGGTTTATTGTATATATTTTGGTTCTTATCTATCAGTGCTTTGCATGCAGTTTAGATTTTCTTTAGCAGAGGCACCCTACCAGGCTCTGGCCCAGCCTGCCATGCACACAGCACAGCCTGTTCCTGGGCCCCCTGCCCAGCCTGTTCCTGGGCCCCCTGCCCAGCCTTTTCTTGGGCCCCCTGCCCAGCCTGTTCTTGGGCCCCCTGCCCAGCCTGTTCCTAGGCCCCCTGCCCAGCCTGTTTCAGGACGCCCTGCTCATCTGACTCCTGGTTCTTCAGCCCCAGGGCCCCTACTGCCAGGGTCCTGCGCGCTACCAGCGACACCCCATTCTGCGGTCTTAGGGTGGCTGACTGGCCTGCGGAGGCCTCCGGCGGACCCACCACCTAGATGAGTGCCTTGGGGCGGGGAGTCTGGTTTGGGTACTATTGGGGGGGAATTGTTTCGGCCCCGCCCACCCTCCCCTTGGTCTGGCCACCAGGTGTAGCAGCCTTTTAGGGGGGTTACTGTCATGCCCAGCCCAGTAAGGGTTGGCGTCTTCAGAGACTATTGAACATTCTTAAGAGACTGAATATGTGTTGTGGTTTATTGTATGTATTTTGGTTCTTATCTGTCAGTGCTTTGCATGTAGTTTAGGTTCTCTAAAATGGGTGTTATATCCCTTTATGTATGACATCCTCTCTCTGATTTGGGCATCAGATATGGATAGGTGTTAGGTTGTCCTGGTATCTTGTAGACCTTGATTGAGAATTGCGTTCAGCCGTGTCCTGTTAATCAGTTTAGTGTTCTACATATAAGCTGCCCAGATCAGAGAGAAGCTGTTGGTCATTCATTCTGTTTGATATATTGTCATGGTGTTACGTTTCATTTGTTTGTGAAGGCTATCTGGGATACATTGTATACCTAAGTTGTTGTGACAAGTGAGTCTCTGGAGTTCGTAGTATAATGCATGCATGATATATGTGATTCTAGTTAGCCATCAGTGTATCGTACCACTGTTAAGAGTACGTAGGCTATATTAGAGTATTTCAGTGTTCCTCGCTCCAATTGTGTACCCTGCAACTAGTATTGTGTGTTTTCCCGGATTGTGTCTAAATAAACATGAACAAATTTTACCAACATCCATCGGTCTTCAGGTCTCCCACTCTCCCCCACCAACATTTTCGTGACAAGACCACATTGTTACAAAGTAACCCGGATCTCTCTTTTGACAAACATGTATCTCAAGAGCAGCTTTTTTCTATTTCTGGAACATTGCAAAAATTCAAAACTCTATTGAGAAATGATGCAGAAAGTTAATCCTTGCATTTGTTACCTCAAGATTGGATTATTGTAATATTCTCTTCTGTCTACCCAGACAAGACCCTCAACAATCTCCAATTAGTACTTAACACAGCCGCCAGAGTTCTGACTAGAACTGCAAAATTTGAACATATTACCCCAATTCTAGTCTTTCTACACTGGATGCCCATTAAGGCTAGGGCTGATTTAAAGGTTTTACTGTTAACCTACAAAGCACTACATGGACCTTCCCCTACTTATCTAGCTAATTTAGTGCTGCCATAAATACCTACATGTACACCATGTTCACCAGAAAGAGATATCTCACTGTTCCTAGAATTTGTCAACAAACAGCTGGAGAAAAGGCTTTCTCATATAGAGCTCCACTTTTGTGGAATAATCTACCAACCAATGTGAGAGCTGCAGACTCAGTCTCAACATTTAGGTCTATGCTGAAGACTCATCTCTTCAATAAGTTCTATGGTATAGTGTAGTCTGGCCGAGGGGGCTAAAAGTAAACAGCATCACTGTTTGACATACCTCGCATGCTGGCTTGCCTGGTAGGCTCCAATCTCTTCTCTAAGATATCCTCGCTCCAGTGCTGATATGGTGAAAAGGCTAACGCTACATTGGAAACTTATGGTGGCCGTGCTGGGAACAACAGCGTGCATTAAAGAGGGTTTTTTAGTGAATGTCATGTCAAAAACATGACTGGCACAACGACTTTGGAGTGTTTATTGGTCAGGAGTTATCCTTTAAAGACTGACTGGCTTGTTCCCATTGAAAAACACTGGAATCACAACTTATGTCCTCATTGCAATTACTGCTCAAATGGCAAAATATGCACATCTAAACTTTTTTTGGATTTGTGAAATTTCTTGAAATACATTTCCTACAGCTTTTGGAAGCTGGTCACTCCAAGAGAAAGTACAGCAAGTACAGCAAAATCACCAGTGTTAAATCAACTCTGAGAGTGTTAAATTACACTATCAGAGTTGATTTAACACTGGTGATTTTGCTGTTTAGTTCTGTTTTTACTGCTGATTGGGCAATAGCACACCTGAATCCAATTTTCTCTGGCTGTTAAGATGAATGTGGAGATCTGTGGCGGTCAAATAAACTGGAAGCAGGTGCTCAACAAAGCAGGATTTATTCCTTCTCACGTAGCAAATAGAACACAAGGTAACAGCACAGGATACACAGCCCACAGGATAACAGCCCATAGGATAACAATACAGGAAAACAGCACAGGATACACAGCCCACAGGATAACAGCACAGGATACACAGCCCACAGGATAACAGCACAGAATAACAGCACAGGATAACAGCACAGGATAACAGCACAGGAAACACAGCCCACAGGATAACAGCACAGGATACACAGCACAGGAAACACAGCCCACAGGATAACAGCACAGGAAACACAGCCCACAGGATAACAGCACAGGATAACCGCCCACAGGATAACAGCCCACAGGATAACAGCACAGGATAACAGCACAGGATACACAGCCCACAGGTTAACAGCCCACAGGATAACAGCACAGGATACACAGCCCACAGGATAACAGCACAGGATAACAGCACAGGAAACACAGCCCACAGGATAACAGCACAGGATACACAGCCCACAGGATACATGGCCCACAGGATAACAGCACAGGATAACAGCATAGGATAACAGCACAGAATAACAGCACAGGATAACAGCACAGGATACACAGCCCACAGGATAACAGCCCACAGGATAACAGCACAGGATACACAGCCCACAGGAACATAATAATCGCCAGGTTCCAGAACATCAATTGTGTTTAAATAGACAGTGATTGACGGGTGACTGTCATCTGCGTAATCACACACCTGGGCACCTGATCAACCCTAATACCAAAACATAGATTATAGCTAGACTTCACATGTCCTCTAGTAGCGAAACAAAACATATATATATATATATATATATATATATATATTGGTGTAGGCTGCTAGTATTCTGGTGATGTCGACCTCTGGACACGACAAGGGGAGGGGGCAGATGCGACAAGATCCCTGTTTTTTTTAACTGTCTGTATAGCTTTTTCACTCAAGCAGTATCAAAATGAAGCCACAGCTAAATTCGATCATTATACTACAGTACTGTGCAAAAGTTTTAGGCAGGTGTGCTGTAAAGTAAGAATGCTTTAAAAAATAGATACATTTATCTACTAACAAAATGCTAATTAAGTGAACAGAAGAAAAGCTAAATCAAATCAATATTTAGTAAGACAATCCTTTGTGTTCAAAAAAATACTGAGCCTTTGAATATCGAGGTATGTTGAGTCAATGTGCTTTCAATAGTTAACATTTTTTGTATTAACAGATGTTCAATATAACTTTCACTAAAAACGTCTTTAGGTGGAATCCTTGATCAGCTTTTTTAGAATGTTGTGAATAATAAGGTGTGTAAATGTTTTAAATTAACTTCAATTTTTTTATTTAGTTATATTCGAAGATGTATACTGGTGGTTAGTTAATGATGGGAGTTTAATTATAGGTTTCATTGTCATTCAAGCTACCGACTGAACCTAGATATATAGTCAGAGGTCAGAGTTGGTTAATTCAATTATTAAATTTGTTTAATAACTTAGTAAAATACTTCATTCTGAAACAGGAAGAGCAGTCACATTTCCAACCCTATTCAAATCTCTTCCAAAAACAAGCATTAATTTATTCTTTACTTATTAACTTAAACATATGGTCATACTTGTTTCAATATTATTCTTTCAAATGAACTAACTCACAGTAAATATAAGTCTACCTGTTGTGGCCAATTTATATTTGTGCTCTGCGTGTGTATTGTGTGTGTGTGTGTTAGGTTTGGTTATTTGTTGACTATTACGTCACCTGCTCATCTGTGGGTATGTGTGTTTATTAGCTACCACAGGTAGCAGAGTTAGAAGAGGGAAAATCACAGGTGAGCGGGGAGTTGGAATTAGGATTTGGAAGGCTACGTGGTGTATGTGTGTGTGTTTGTGTGTGTGTGTGTGTGTGGTGGTCTAAATGTTGGGTTAGTTGGAATATTTTAAACTTCCCCACAGGGACAGCCCTGTTTTGTAAGTGTTTTAAATGTGTTCATGAATGAAATGATAAACTCATGCATCATATCGGACCTCATCTGTTGCACCACCACAAGTTGGAAATTACTTCAGATTCCCTCCAGTGGCATATTTGTTGTTGTTGCCATAACACTACCAATACTTCTGCATTTACTGCTGAGTGTAACTGTGAACATTTATCTGACAACAACAGCAAGTGTGAAGAGCTCATTTGCAAGTGCCAGATCAAGATTATTCTAGAGCAGAGTGTATGAGA
The DNA here is from genome assembly GCA_016801145.1 of Umbra pygmaea. NCBI lineage: Eukaryota > Metazoa > Chordata > Actinopteri > Esociformes > Umbridae > Umbra > Umbra pygmaea. The sequence goes on along the minus strand of JACXGM010034604.1, from coordinate 5,598 downwards.
AAAAGCACTGACATCTTCCCATCTATTTCATTATTAATTTATTTCATCTTTATTTAACGAGGTGGGCCAATTGAGAACAGCCTCTCATTTGCACTGGCAATTTGGCCAATATAACGCACAATGGTGCAGGACAACATAATTTAAAAAACAGACAGCAGGATACTCAGAGGGCCAAATTTACTAACACTTGCGCAGTTTGCGCTGTGTCTGTTTATGCAAGTTCGGTAATAGCGCACGCTATGCTTCCAAATTTAGCGTAGTATTTATCAAACCCGATACTCATTACGCAATCAGCGCATACTCCGCCCTCCATTAGCGCGCCTCTAAAAGAGCAAACACTGGGCCCGAAAGTGCAAGGTTAAATTTAGTGAAGAAAAAATTAACATCTTAGTGCATGAAGTAACAGCAAACCTGATATACATTACAGGGCAGAACATCCACACCCTCAAAAAAACATCCAATTTGGATTGCCATAACAAGTTAAATCGACTCGTTATCATCTACACGGAGAGAAGTGGAGGAGGTAAAAAAAACGGTGGCAAGACATAAAGCGCAGAACAAAAAAGAAGGTTGTGTACAACTGGGCACAATCGAGGAGAACTGGTTCAGGTCCACCAGAAATAGACACCCTAACTAGGTGGTGCAGCAAATACACGTTGCTGAACAAGTGGAAGGTGTGGACGGCATAGATACTGCTGAGATCTCTGTAGAGAATGAATGTATGTGTGGTTTGTGATGATACTGTTGTGTTTGCGTTTGGCATATATGCATATAGCCTATATCCTTGATAGCCTATGCAGGGGCGCTGTAAAGGGGGGGTAAAGGATGACGATTCTCGGGGCCCATGACTAAGAGGGGGCCCAGAGAAGCCCTGTCTCAGCTGTGTTGGGGGCCCTGTCAAGATTCTTTTCATGGGGCCCAAAATCCTTAGCAGCGCCCCTGAGCCTATGTAAAGCCACCCGATGTGGTTAAGTAATTAAAGAGTGTTATAAAGGTCAATAATCGCAAAATTGCTTATCAAAAATGGAACAGATGGAGGCATTTGTCTTTTTTTGTGCCAAGTGTATTTGATGCTATGTTTGAAACTTGTTGCTGTCACTGCTGCCATTGATGTAGCTATATTTGAACACACAGGAAAACGCGCTTGCTGGTTTAGACCTGCTTTTAAGAGGCGGAAAATTCCCCCCGCAGAATAGAGGCGCGCTTTTACTGGCGGCCTGCGTAAATACCACGGAATATATAATTAGGCGCACTTTACGCATATCCTCCCACCTTTTTGTGTGGAACTCCCACTTTCCCCATGACCCTCCCATGAACGCATATTGAAAGCTCAATTTGTCTCTTGTCGCTCATGTGGCAGGCAATCTGCGATTTTACCCAAGTGCGCCTGGTTTGTAAATAGACCGCATCGGTTACGTCCGTCTTTGCGACCAATTAGCGCAAACGGCTTGATGAATCTAGCCCAGAGTATCTACTTACGTTTTGACTTGAAATAACACAAGGTCCAGAATTCAATGCAAATTGTGCGCGTGTGGCCTGTGAGTCCCTTCTATGAAGTTTAATCCTGAGTAGGTAAGTAAGCTACTAGCTAGTCATAATACAACAAAAGATTTAACATTTACACCCGTTAACAATATAGTCCGAAAGCTATATGCCCTATTTTGCTTCAGTAGGTACACATTTAACCTTAATCTGTCACTGATACATTTCGAAATGAAGTTGAAATGATAACACAATTCCACAAACAAGACATAATAGCTATGTTACACGTTGGCCTGCAAGCTATCAAAACACTGCACTTAATCAAATTGACAAGTCACAATAATCATCTGATATAATATGTCCGTCAGTAGGTTCTGTACATATTTAACCATAATCTGTCACAAATACTTTTCGAAATGAAGTTGAAATGATCACACAATAAACACTAATGAGAGATGCTAAATCGGCTATCATTGACTTCCACAATGCAGCTACTGTAATTACACATCTTTAAAACGGAATTTTTTTATGATTATTACACACCAAGGAGATTAATCACCTATCTAGTTAAAATGTACAGGCTTAGCAATACTCTGTCACTGTTAACTTTTCATTTACTTGCGGTAAAAAAGTATTTATAACAAATCCAATGATTACGTGTTAGTATTCCACTGCCTGGGCCTGTCTGGTTTCTCCAGTTGTTTTTCAGCATAAGAGCATAGTATTTATGTCTGTATATGTAGCTATTTAAGGAAGAATGTAATGCATAGTATTCCTGCACAAAGTACACATTTTTATTACCCAATCAACTCAATTCAGGAGGCATGACGAGATACGGAAGTCACCTGACCTCCTCCCCTGTAGTTTCAAACAGTTCGCCAATGATGTCACTGGAGAACAATTCACAATTTTACGGTGGCCAGTTTGGGAGTTTCAGAATGAATTGAAAATGTGTTTTTATTGACTATAATGTCGGAAACATGACCGGGAAAATGATTTTGAGGTGATTAGGTGGTGGAGTGTTCCTTTGAATAAACCTTTTAAAACCTCTGTGATACGGACCTGTTGTCACGTGTTGCTATATCTGTGTGAGCTATACAAAAGGTACCAATTGTATAGCTCCTCTGCAACATTTCAAGCTTGCTGCGGAGTGAGCTTTATGGTACGTTCTTTACTCCGTTACAGCTGGAATGTGATCAACAGGAAGTCAGATAGTCACAAGCCATCAAATACATTGTTAGACTTTGCTGTAATTTCTACAGGTACTTAACACAAAATGCCTAGTAAAATACCATAATTTTCATTTCCAGTTCATTACTGTAATATGCATTGCATTATGGTATTCATATTTAATTTACAGTGATTTACTGTAAGTTTAGAATTTGTAGTAAACTGCTGTAAAACAGCAGTAGTGCTACTGTAGTTGAATAAGACAAAAAAATTGTTCATTAATGTTATAGAACCATAGAAATAAAATATCTCTATAAAATGAAATACGTTTTATTTGTTGTGCTTTTAGAAGTGAATGTAGTATTAAAAAAGGTGATAATGGATACTTCAAAGGCGTTGAAAGGTGGGAAGAGACGAAGTACCTGTTTGGTCTGTGGCACCAGAGTCTGGTCAAACACACTCCTTAAAGAGAGCTGGAGCAGCGGTAAGGTAAAGCCAATCTTTGCTAATTCTGTGACTTTAAAATCTGTGCTCAGCGCTAGCGGCAACGTTAGGTTACCGACATGTGTCATAGCTAGGTAAGAGTCATAACTGTTAGCTAGTTTTTTTGTCACGTGCCAACGTAACATTTTTCCCATGGTGAGGATTAGCTACCACAACTCGTTTTACACGTGCTGTTCGGGATCTTTTTCACTTGTCAGACCACCGTTAGAACTTTGGCTGAATTCAAACGGATCCCATATTCTGGAAGTTTAAGGTCAGTAACTGTTAGTTTTTTAGCTTGCTGTAACCGCATTTTGGCTAACTTTACCTCTGCTAAATGCTAATGTTACATTCTCGATTCTGTTGGTTGGTTTGTCAGTGTTTTAGCATGATTAAGCAAAACATATTACTGCGTTAATAAACGGCTGGTGGGGTGGAAAGGAAGAATTATCTGGGTAGTTTTTTTTAGATTAAAAAAGACGTGTGCTAAACTAAATAACGTAGCTGGCAAAGGTTAACTGCATTTAGCTCCAGTTTTTGGTGGAAAAATCAGTGTCTCCAGCATTTGTGAAAAGCATTTTTTGCCTCGGCTTCAGGGTTTGGTCACTCTTAACCACCAAGATGTCCAGCAAAAATTTACCTCAGTGCCCAATGTTACAGTAGTATTTTCAGTTGTGATATTTTATTCATCCCTTTTAGTTTATGAGACATGAGCTAAAGATTGTGTACCTCAAAGAATATGGTGTTAGGAGTTGAGTGTATAGCTACCATGGTTTATGGGGGAAAGGAAAAGTAAAATGTATTTATTTCCCTTGCTGCTTAACCTTAAATTCGACCGATTGTTAAACAAGTGTTTTAAGTACTTTTTATTATTGCTTTAGGTTTTTCTTCTCAAAATAATGTTGTTAGCTATTTAGCAATCTATTACATGTGATTAACTTGTAATACATCACATAACATTCTGTGTTATTCTAACAATATAAGAGTTACCTACGTTATACTGGTTCCCTGCATACTAATGCATGGCATGCATATTTTTTTATCATGTTGTAATTGTGTTAACACTATGCATGCACTTAAATATTAATTTTCATCATTTCATATGTAGAACAACAACCAGTGACCAGAAAACTGAGAGACAACTGACAGAGACAGGAGGAAAAAGAAAGCTGGCGATGAAGGTCTGACCCCATGGCCCAGAAGAGCACATGGTCCTTCATCGCTTGCTGAGCCACCAAGTAATGAATTTCAACTTTGCAACCTATTTAAAAACTGACATGCAATTATGTACAGGTGTACATTTAGCAACTTCTGTACTTCAGAATTACGAAAAAACATCAGCACATGGCAAACTATAGGTTTGCATGTGGAAATGAGCAATGTCCTGTTTCCTTTACACTTTTTGCTGCGTCTAAATCCCACATGCACAGGAACCACAAACAGTCACATATTAAAAACAGTTCAGTGGTACCCTTGCTTGAAAAGTTACAGGATGTTCCTTTGTGGCTGATAATTTCTCAGCTTTGTGCACTCACCTGAACATTCACATCAGAGATGGAAAGAAAGTTTGCGGCCCCTACGATAACTGCAGCAAAATCTTCAGTGTCAGAACATCCTTTGCCACGCACATTTCAAGAATACATAAAAAGATAGCCACTGCTCAGATGGTGAGGATACATAAACAGATAGCCACTGCTCAGGTGGTAAGAAAACATAAACAGATAGCCACTGCTCAGGTGGTAAGAATACATAAACAGATAGCCACTGCTCAGGTGGTAAGAATACATAAACAGATAGCCACTGCTCAGGCGTTAAGCCCCTCAGCATGTCAGTGTTACTCAGTCACCTGAGCGGGATCCGTGTCATCCAATGCCAGATGATCATAAAGAAGAGGATTGTGTTGAGCAACAATCATTTTTAGATGATTTGTCTTTGTTTTACCTGAAAATGCATGCTAAAATGCTGTTGCCAGCTAGCACCATACAGTGCATTATTGAGGGATTTCAGCATGTTCATATCTCTAGTATACCAGACTTCTTTGACAAGTTGAAAGGAAAACTTTCAGAACTGAACATTTCAGAAACTGAGATAAAATGATTTACCATCTCAGTAAAGAGGATCGGTTTATACTGTTACAATCTAGCTCCTTAATGGGGGGGGGGGGGCTGACCCCCCACTGCTCAAGGACCCCCAGAGGTCAGCAAAACAGGTATGGGGTCATAGGTGCAAGCAAGGACACAGACACACAAGTAAAGTACCTTTGTACAAAGGGCTTTATTGCCAAGGTAAATTAAATAATAATTTGGGAGGAGAGGCTGAACAGGACCAAATTAAAGAACTGAAACAAAAGGTTAACTCTACCCTGCTCTAAACTAACACACACACACACACACACACACACACAAACACACACACACGAACACACACACACACACACACACACACACACACACACACACACAC
>JACXGM010034603.1:0-11926 GCA_016801145.1 Umbra pygmaea | reverse complement strand
ATCCTGTGCCATATTCACTGTGTATATTTGTTTGAAATGAATTTTACATATCCAAAAATGTCAAGGTCTTTTCTTTAAAAAAACATCAACCATATGTTTGTACTTGCCTCAGGTCCAGTGTAACAAGAGTTTAACTTTGGGTATGTTTTTTTAGGCAGAATTTGACAATTAGGGGGCGAGGCTTAAGAGGTTAACTACAACTTCTTTCTCTGCATTGAGTTGACAACCCTCTCAAATATAGACACACAAACAAAACAAATAATAAAAGTCTCAGATCCACTCTCTGTGATTGCAAAATTCTAACTTATTTATTGTGACATGACAGCTATCAATATCCAAAGTAGCCGAACGTCATGTCCCCTATTCATGTTTTTTCTCGAAGTTGGCAGTAACATGTCATACGTTTTTCATTAAATATATAGGACTTAAAATAATTTATCCTTACCGTTTTTTCCGAGAAACAGCTCCTTCCTTTGTTACTGGATGAGGTCTGCTTACTCTGCTGGTAATTGACTGTGTGCGTTGAACACGTGTTTCAAAACAACACCAGGGCCTGGTGACCAGGCTGCCCGCAGATGTGCCTGCCTGTTACAGTTTTTTCCAATTGCTAACACACAAAATGCATAATTTGGCTCATTGTGTCAAAACTCAACACACAAGAATGCTTTACACAACACTTGAAGATTAACATTAAACTGCCATGTCAAAACTGCCATTCTGCAATCAAAACTGCCATTCTGCAATCAAAACGTAACACTCTGACTTCAAAAGGCCCTATTCAGATCGATAGTTAACACACATGCACATGAACAATAAACAGTCAAACAGACACAACACACTGGTCAACTTTACTCAAGACACTTCTGTCATTTGTAGTTTTTAAACACTTTTTATTCCCGAAACCAAGCATCAGTGATACATTGTACAGGTAGTAAAAAAACTCCCATTACAAGTCAGGGATCACTCCGTCGATTGGGGTCGGGCCACGTCACCTCGTCCACATCACAGGCGATGTTCTCCCTTGCCAGGCAACGGGAAACTATCGCCGGGCGTGGCGTATCCACTCGTGGATCGAGCCCACCTCGATGTCTCCGCTTACCTCCTCCATTGCTCGCAGGTGCGGCACTCGTGCATGTGTAGGCAGTCATAGACCTTCCACCGCCATGCCAAAAATAATTCCCCTATCAGGGTGAGGACCGGGAAATAAGGGGGCAGGTACAGCACCATGAAATGGTTGTGGTTGGCGAATTAGTCCCGAACCAGAGCAGCCCGTTGGAAACTGACATTATCCCAGATGACAACGAACATGGGCTGCCCTGGTTGGTCCTATGTGACTGCGGCATGTAGTGCATGCCGAAATGTCAGTATGTGTGCAGTGTTGTAGGGACCCAGGGTGGCATGGTGATGGAGGACCCCCTGACCACTAATGGCAGCACACATGGTGATGTTGCCCCCGCACTGCCCGGCGACATGATGTTTCAGTCCCGATGTCTGGTTTTTACCAGAGTCTCTTCCTCTATCTCATCTCCCTCTTCCCTCCCCGTCTCTTCCTCGTTCTCCTCTGCCTCTTCCCGTCTCTTCCTCATCTTCTCCTTCCCCTTGGTTCTTCAGCCTCCATATTCACGATTGTCTCATGACAGGTGCTCATACCTGAATTATATATAGTGACTGATTGGTGTTCAGTTGCAGGTTAAGTGTTTTACGATGTGTGCGGGAGTGTTGCTAATGTCATGTGTGTTTTAACTATTAAATGGACGTGCTGACTGCAGAGTGTTTCATCATTGGCCAACGTGTGTAATATGTAATACATGCACGATGTGTGCAGTGTTTTGCACCGTGTGTTACAGAATTGTTTACGGTGCCATGCCGACATTGTGTTTATTCATTTGGTGCCTGAGTATACCAAATACATGCAAACGTTACGGTTTCGACGCTTTGTTATGCGCATTCACTTTTAGTGTTTTAGCAATCAGAAAAAACTGTAATCAGCTTGATATTGGCCGATGCCGATTATGTAAAAAATGACAAAAAATCGGCTGATTAATCTGCATACCGATAAATCGGTCGACCTCTAGTCACACATACTCAATTTAGCTTTGTCTGGTGTTGATGGGAAGATCTAAAAAGCTTGTTTACAATGCTACCATAAACCTGAAGTTTTAAAATCACAATTAGGCAAATGTTGCTACGTTTACTCATATAATTCTATATGTAGGATATATTACACTAACTAACGAAATAAGTAATGAAATACCATTTGGGATTATATTTACAAATACATTTTTTAAACTGTTACATTTCCTTTGTGGAACAATTGAACATTTGATCTGCACACATTAGCTCACTTACAGGAAGAAGACACAATCGGATAGAAAGAGAATCAGATGAGTCTATTGGAAATCTGCCATGATCAAACAAAATGTAGATGTCATTAGCAACATTTGTGTCAACAAAAAGTAGTCAATATATGAATGTATGATAATATTCAGGTGAGCAAGGAAATATTGTTCTTCACCAGCTCAGTCATAGGGCCCTATTTTACACCCCAGCGCATTATAATTTTTACACCAACGCCTGTATCATTCCTATTTTGCCCTGGTGCTATCTTGCAGTTCCCGAATACAATTCCGCCACAGACCAGAAAAAACTTGGTTAAACGTCTGTGGCATGTTATTCAGATGCTATTTTAAGGGTGCATGCTTGGGCACAATGTGCATACACTTTGTTCCTCTCATCTACACAGACTCATCTATTGCAACCCATACATAATTACAAGGAAAAATATTACTACACAAGGGAAATCATTGTGGTGTCCGAAGATGTGAAAAAAATAGGTATACATCTAGTGTACACATTTACCCAAATTAATCAGAATGAATTATTCACACTGATATACATCAACCAAAAGGGAACCCATTCAATAAACATACAAGTCATTTGCAATGCATTGCTAATAGTAAAATCACCCATGTCTTTGCGAATTACTCTGGCTCAAGCCATGACTCATTTATGGCAACTCTGCCAACTTTGGAGGGGATCCCCCCTTGGATGGGTGGCTGTGAAGGGGCAACGGCTATCCGTTAAAGACATGGCTGATGATGACACCATTTATGATGCAAGCAACAGTGCATCAAATGCTGTTTAATCGAAAACACACAAACACACAGTGTAGCCTAATTGAACGAACATTCGGCACACTGAAAATGCACGTCAGGTGTTTGGATAGCATGAATAATGGATGTGTTGATGACATATATGAGGAAATATTTGACTTAAGAAGAAGTGATGTTGAAATGCATCTGCCGTTGCCACAACCCAAATGTCCCAGCAGCAGAACGGGAAAGAAAAGCTTATTTGACAGAAGAGCAAAGTAATCTCAGTCTCATGTCTACATTGCAAAAATATTACCATGCATTCATATCCTCTTGATTCAGTGAGAGTGAGTCCAAAACATCGGAAAGTATATCTTTTGACATTTCTTTATTTACATTTTGTAAAAAGAAAAATCAATAGCAATCCACCGTTATAATAGTGATCCGCCATGGAACGAGCGCGCCTGCTCTTAAAGGGAATGTGGGATGACGCTCTGATTGGTTTATTGAACATTATGCCCAAACCACACATATGAATAATGAAGCTACTTCAGACCTACCCATTTTTGATTTGCGTCAGGCGCAAGTGTCATTTATCCTGCCGGCATAATAGCAACAGCTCCCGGGACCCGCCCACAATGTCACCTGTGTTTCGCGTTTGATACTTGCGTTTCAGATCATTAAAATAGGGCCCATAGTATGTCACTAGGCTACATGAGCTTAGTTTTTTGTGTTTTATTAGAATTCAGCATGTGCAGTGTGAATTTGCGAATGGATGTACTTTCATAATTATTTAGGTTGTCTGTGAATTTCAATTGGATTACAAAGTTATTTTTTTTGCATCTGCTTGCTACAGTTGCTGACCAGGAAAAAATTGACTTGAAATGGAAAAATTGTCTCCAATCGAGCCTAGCTTTTTAAAACACCACTGTTCTGTGCTGACTGTGGGCCAGAAGCATGCAAAGATTGATTAGAAACAATAGTGTAATGATAAATAAGTGTTCGCTGTCTAATGATTGGATGGAGAACAGAAGCATAAGGAAATTCATGCATGAAAGCATAGTAATGGCAATATTTTTGTGTGACATGCAGCTGCTTCAGTACATATGAGATTGCATTGTGTGCACAACAATGGAGAAAGCATATGGTACAAGTCTGTTGATGAACTCAAAGCATTCATTGCACTCTTCATGGTGCTTATGGAGAGATATGGAGTCATTTTGGTCTGATCTATATGGAATTGACTTTTTCAGAGAGACAATTCCACGCAACCACTTCAGAGATATTATGCGATACTTACGTTTTGATGATAAGGATACAAGAGGACAACGCTTGGAAACAGTCAAGATTGCTGCAGTCTCAGAAACTTGGAACATTTTTGTGAAAAACTGCATTGCTTGTTACAAACCAGGATGTAACATACAGTCGTATGCAAAATTTTAGGCACCCCTGACAATTTTCATGACTTTCATTTATAAATTACTGGTTGTTTGGATCAGCAATTTCAGTTTGATCTATCAAATAACTGAAGCACACAGTAATATTTCAGTAGTGAAATTAGGTTTATTGGATGAACAGAAAATGTGCAATATGCATCATAACAAAAATAGACAGGTGCATACATTTGGGCACCAGAAATACAGAAATATCACATCAATATTTAATTGAGCCTCCTTTAGTAGAAATTACAGCCTCTAGATGCTTCCTATAGCCTATAATGAGTGTCTGGATTCTGGATGAATATATTTTGGACCATTCCTCCCTATAAAACATTTCAAGTTCAGTTAGGTTTGATGGTTGCTGAGCATGGACAAATCACCCAACAGATTGTCAATGATATTCAGGTCTGGGGACTGGGAAGGCCATTCCACAACATTGTACTTGTTCCTCTGCATAAATGACAGAGTAGATTTTGATCAGTGTTTTGGGTCGTTGTCTTGTTGAAATATCCAGCCCCGGCATAACTTCAACTCTGACTGATTCCTCTACATTAGTCTCAAGTATCTGCTGATATTGGGTGGCATCCTTGCGACCCTCAACTTTAACAAGATTCCCAGTACCTGCACTGACCACAAAGCCTCACAGCATGATGGAACCTCCACCAAATTTTATCTTTGTTTCATCAGGCACCTTCTTCCAAAATGAAGCTGGCTTGTCCAAATGTGCGTTTGCATACCTCAAGTGACTCTGTTTGGGGCGTGTGTGCTGAAAAGGCTTCTTCTGCATTACTCTCCTGTACAGCTTTTCCTTGTAAACAGTGTGCTGAATTGTTGAAAATTGCCCAGTGACACAATCTTCAGCAAGATAATTTTGTAGGTCTTTGGAGGTTGTTTTTGACCATTCTCACTATCATTCTCCTTTGCCTCTTCAATATTTTACTTGGCTCAATGGCCTGCCACTTCTGGCCTTAACAAGAACTGTGCCTGTGGTCTTCCATTTCCTCACTATGTTCCTCACAGTGGACACTGACAGCTTAAATCTCTGCAAAAGCTTTTTGAAGCCTTCCCCTAAATCATAATGTTGAACAACCTTTGTTTTTAGGTCATTTGAGAGTTGTTTTGAGGCCCCCATGTTGCCACTCTTCAGAGGAGAGTCAAAAAGAATAACAACCTGCAACTGGGCACCTTAAATACCTTTTCTCATGATTGAATGCACCTGTCTATGAAGTTCAGGCTTAATGAGCTCACCAAACCAATTGTGTGTTCCAATTAATCAGTGCTAGGTAGTTACAGGTATTCAAATCAACAAAACGACAAGGGTGCCCAAATGTATGCACCTGTCTAATTTAGTTTTGATGGATATTGCATATTTTCTGTTAATTCAATGAACCTCATTTCACTACTGAAATATTACTGTGTCCTTCAGTTATTTGATAGATCAAAATTAAATTGCTGATCCAAAAACCCAATTATTTATGAATGAAAATCATGGAAATTGTCTATACAACTGTAATTACTGATGAGCATCTGTTCCCTACAAAAGCTTGGTGCCGTTTTACTCAGTACATGGCAAACAAACCAGACAAGTTTGGGATAAAATTTCGGTTGTCTGCTGATGCGGACACAAAGTACATGCTCAATGGTTCTCCATACCTAGGGAAAGATGAAACCAGGCCAATGGGTGGTTTTGAGAGTCACCAAACCTTTTACGGGCAAAGGCAGAAATGTGACAACTGACAACATCTTCACATCACATTCCCTGGCAGACATGTTGATGGAAATGAAAACTAGCATTTTGGGAACCATGAACAAACAGAGACATGAGCTGCCTCCCTGTGCACAAAATAACACACCAGCCGAGCTCTACTCCACAACACTGATGGAGAGTGGGAAAGCTATGCTCACAGTATACAGATGTAAGAAGAACAAGAGTGTCTGCCTTCTCAGCACGATGCATCCAACTGTTGCCATCTGCGATGGACCCAAGAGAAAACCAGAGACAGTGACACATTACAATCACTCAAATGTATGTCTGTCAAATAACCATTAGTCTCTAACTACCATGCATCAAATCTTCTATTATTATCATACCTTTTGGTTATATTTTTGTGGATATAACACTAACCATGTCTAAATTGTTATTCAATAGGTTGGCGTACATACACTCAACCAGATGGCGAGACTTTACTTGGTAAAAGGAGGAACTTGTCATTGGCCAGTTGCAGTGTTCTACAACCTGCTAGTATAGGATACATTTCTTTACTAGACTGATGTTTAATAAAAATTTTTAGAAATAGGCATCTTGTGTAGAATACAATTTTGAGGAAATGCAATAAATGTAGCAAGAGAAATTGGTATATGTTATGCAGAAACTGTTCAAAAGATCAGCATTAGTCAGAACTAACCACTAAGTGATATTAAATGCCTAGAAGTGTATGTTATGTTCCATAATAGGTTACCCTGTGTGTTTGGTGTCTATTAGAAGCTATAGATCATGTGGAAATTATAAAGCAAGACCAGTTATTCTGAGATTGTGGGAAAATGATTTATGTAATTATGAAGGATTGTTCTCTGGGAAATGTATTGTAAATGCTCATTTAGGTAAAGAGGCGTCTTAATTAAATAAGATTATGTAGGAATGCAGGCAACTGGGTAACATTTGAATGTTGAATACAAGTGTTCTTTTGAAGCCAAGATTCCTGCTTGTTGTGGCCAAATGGCAAACAATTGGCTGTGTTTGTTATTTGTTTCCTGTTTCAGCTATAGGCAATACTGTAGCCAGCATTGGGGCTTCAAAGTGTAGCCTTAAACCTGTTGAATGTATGTGTAACGATCCCCTTCTTACACTGGCCTGGACCAATACCAAGACTATTGTGTCTCTTTTAGTTTCTTCTTACCTTGGTTAGGTCTTGTACTTGTATTTTCTATATCGCCCAGCATTAGTCTAGTTTTCTGTCTCCCTCTTGTGGCTTTTGTTAGTTGGTGTTTTGCCTGCCCATTCATTGTGCTTATGTGATTAGTCCATTCATGTCAGCTGTGTGTAGTTTGTTTTCCCCAGTTCCTCAGTATTTAAGTGTCTAGTTCCTGTTCGTTAGTGGCTGGGTCATTATTCTTGCTGGTGATTGTAAAAAGTAAGTCATTCCACGGTCTGCCTGTTATTTTTGTATCCTGTCAGTACCTGCTATATATTTTTGCTTTAGTATTTTTCTGCTTTGTAAGCCATTTAAGTTCAGTTCTATCTTAGTATTCCTGAGTTTCTGTAATCCCTGTGTTACGGGGCTGGTTTATTCCATGATTTACGTTTGTTTTGTAGTTGCCCAAGTATAGGCGCTTTCCTTAGTTTGTTTCTATTGCTCATTTTATTTACTTTTTGTTATCAATAAATATAAAGCCTTTTAAAAAAAAAAACTTTTCTTGGAATTGCTTCATACTGTGTATAACCTGCTTTGGAGCCAGTACACGACAGTATGTTGTATGCAAGCAGAGCCGTCGGCAGATGTGTGGCGAGCTGGCATTTGCCCCAGTACTTTTCAAAGTGGTGTGGCCCCGCCCCAGCACTTTTAACCCTTCAAGTGATTTCGACGCTCGAGCGTCAAACGCGATTATCTCGCGAACCCTATATGCTAGCAACTGAAGCTTGATACCGTTGGAAAGAAGAGAATTACACACAAATAACGCGTGGTGGCTCATCCCTGTCAGTTAAACGCAGCCAGAGCTATGGTGCCTCAGTCGGTCGTGTTTTTTAGACAGTCACCTTTTTTCCTAAACACATTACACACAGGAAGTAGGAAGCAGGCGCGGTTCTAGCGGGGGGGGCACTCACGGTTGCTTGGCAACACTATATTATTTTGGCAACACAAACTCTGATTTGTCCATTCAGAATAATAGTGCTGGTTTTAATTCATTGCAATAACCATTGTGAATTAATTGCAAAAACAAACATTTACATGTTTTCAATTACAACGTTTCATTAAAAACAGTAACGAATATGTTGTACACAGATTATGATTTTATATATTGTCAGTGTCTTGTAAAAACATGATACATTTTAAAAACATTCGCTAGCGTCCAATAACAGTCAAATTTTAGCAAAACATGAACATAGACCCACCAACTATCTATGCAAATTATTAACAATAATTTTTTTCATGAATTACGAGCGCTATTGTTTTGAAAGGTAGAAGTGAATGTGTGTGACCCCCCGCTAGAACCGCGCCTGGTAGGAAGTAAAAATTACAAAATGACAACTCTGCAATGATGTAGCACATCATCCTGCACAACACCAACACTTTTTGGAAGTGAAAAATGAATGGGATTTTAAAAACATTGGGAAATATTAAGAAATGGGAGCAGCATTTTGATGTTTACTTGTTGGTATGGCCTCCAAACTTTGCACCCTGGTCCAGGAGCCCTGGGGGGCTTGACAATATGCATTGAAAAGCCTTATTCATCATGGTTTACATGCTTGTACACAAAAAAAAACTAAATATGTATATATTCTTTAGTTTTTTGGGATAAATTTTTAATAAAACAAAATTCAATGACCCAGGATGTTGAATTTCAATCATCTATGTTGTAGCCATGGGTCTGTTGAGTCCAAAAACATAAGGCAATTTTTGGGGGGAAAAAACAAGGTAGTACAAACTCCTTAAAGCATAACTCTCGCCAAAATGCAACCTACAGTCTTTTTTATGTACCAGAGTCTGTCACGTTGAGAGTGATAGATATGAAAGAGGGAGACCCGAATACAAGATGGTTGTATTCCATAATAGTTTAATATGTCAGAACAAATAACAAGGCATAAACAAAAGCAGCACCCAAACTAAAGCTGCAACGTGCTCTTGAAGCGGCACAGACGACTTACTACATAAGGTTACTACTAGGGGTGGCACGATTCATGAAAAACCATCCGAACCATTCGGTTAGCTTGTCTCGGTTCAGTGCGTGTGTGCGTCGCACGGTTTGTCTGTACACTGCTTATGTGCTCAAACCACTTACTGCCATTATAAAAACTTTCAACACCTATGTTAAAACAATTACCAGAAACGACTAGCGAGATGAGCATGACAAAGCAACACATGGCAGCTGAATGGATGAACGTGTTACGTGGATCTGGCAGCTGGCTGCTCACGAATTTCAAAACAGAGTCTAATGGCGTTCTGACTACGATCTCATATTATACAAAAATAATTCACCCAAATGTTTTTATGAAAACATTTTAAGCAAGAAATGGGCCATGCAATTGCTGAATCTGTCTTAATTTCGGATCGACAAAGGTCAGTTTAAAAGATTTTTGTCAAATTTTGAGATGCCGCGACCGGAGCCAATTGCTCCTCAACGGTGGAGTGTGGAGTGCTGCAATGTCACGTCACGTGTATATTTGTACGAGCTACATTGGAAGTTTGATAAATGCAAGTTATTTTACTTGTTATTCTATAATACTTCAAATTCCGTTTGTGCTTGATTACATGATATAACTATCTTTTAATACTGTATTCTAAATTGTGGATAATTAAGCTATATATCATATGCTGGGGTATATTTCTGGAGTGTTAAGATTAAAAGAAAAAATAACAAGAACCGTACAGAATCAAAAACTGTGATATGAACCGAACCGTGGGTTTTGTGAACGGTGCCACCCCTAATTACTACCAGCACGCCTTCTCTTTAATACCATTAACAGAACATTAACACACCCAATGTAATCGCAGATAACTTCTTGACACATGAATCATAACGAAACTTAAGGCACACTTGAAGAGGATCACTCTTGTAACAGGTTTGAAGAGAACACAATGCCCAACGCCCTCTCTCTAGTCTGGGCTGTTTATATAACAAATGCTAATTACCTAATCACACACAACTGTATGTAATCATTAATCTAACCGATCCAGAAGTTACCCGGCTTTCCTAACCTAAACCTAACAAATGACAGCCCACACTAGAGAGAGAGGCGTGACAACAATTAAAGGGGCATGACACATAACAATAATGGAGGAACTAAAACACCATGCATACACTGAATAAAATCAAGGGAAAACAAAACACAACAATATACACATGAAATAACCAAACATACACAGGAGTCCATCTCCCAGTTCAAGATAGTTCATAAACGCAAGTCCTCCCTGGGCTGGGTGTTACAGAGTCAAACTTTGGTTTAAAAGCATAATAAGGACGGAAAAGCCACTTAAGATTTTAGGTATTTTAGGTTTCGGTCAAATCGTCTTTTGATTCGGAGTGACAGGGGCTCTACTATGATAGAATCAAAATCGCTATTTTTAAAACACGAAGAACGCTTGACACAACATAAAACTTTGCTCTAAGTATCACCAGGGGCTTTACACACAAACTCGAGCATTGAGAACATTCTTTGTGTACATGGAGTTCACTAAACAGAAAGGTTTTATACAATTCATCTATTCAAATAATAATGAGGGTTTTCATTCAATATTTCAGTCAAAATAAGCTAAACTTAGCTGACGTGAACTTAGCTGACAAGTGAAACATTGTAACAACGGAAACAACTACCCACGCGAGACCTCACGTGACTTTTCCGCATTTTTATTTTGGTATTATTTCATATGAGGCTCCTTTTTCAACTACAAGGTCAATATTGTTTTTCACTAACGACAAAACAACGAATTACCCGTGCATTTATATGGAAGTAAGCTTTAGGAGCATTCTATGTGTCCTGCTTACCATATAGAGCTAAAATCAGTTTTCTTATACATTTTCTGCTCTGTTGTTTTATACTACAGTGTTGTTTTTTGCAGTTGTTGTTTTTGGCTTTTATGATTCAGAATTATAACTACGATTTGTAGTAGTTTCAATAGGTTTTTGATTCACATGATCAGTGTGGGAAATTAACACCCGCCACCGGCCAATGGCGGGTAGATTTTCACAATGGCGGGTAACATTTCCCTATCTACCAGCCACTCTGGCGGGTGAATTGTACAACATATAATACGTTTTTTTTATCGGCTACTTCAAACATTACTTGTTTCGGTTTGGAGATAAATGCGTTTGACAAAAATGCGGAAGCTTTTAACAAAGAAAGATGCACTTCTGTCGAGGTGCATATTTGATTGGTTTTCGCAGAGCTAGTCTGTGAGAACTCCAGCCTATAGCTGCGGTACCATAAACATAGTGCGGTACAGAAGAAAAACTAATCAATTTAGTTCCCAGTATTAAGACCGAGTAAACTAGATTAAGTCAATATAGAAAATGTCAAAGACAAAACGTGTATAATTACAGATATGGGGAAGTTGATGTGATTATGATACGATTTTATGTTATCGAAAAAAGAAAATCACACACATACAGCACGGAATTCTAAACGCTCATTGGATGATTCAGCTGTCACTCAAATCACTCGTTTAGTCTGCGATAATG
>JACXGM010034601.1:0-11927 GCA_016801145.1 Umbra pygmaea | reverse complement strand
CTTGCAGCATATTACTCTGTTATATATTAGACTGCTTATAACTATATGATCTAATACATATTTGATGCCATTCAGACTAATAGGACAGATTACTGACAGGACACCAGACACAGATAAGGGGTAACTGAGAATTGAGAACAACAGCTAGCAAGGCCATTTGATAAGATGCTAGACCTAAGTTAAGGTGACATGCTCATGTGAGACAGTCACGGGTCTGAGGAGATAAAAGTCTTCTTCTAGAAGGTTTGTGATCATCAAACCTAGGGCTAAATAAGACAACTCTAATTGTTATTCAGGGCTCCTTTGAAGCCCGTCTTTGTACCTTGCTGAGATCTCCCTGTTTCCAGACGAGATGTTAGTTTATTAAATACTTTATTAAATACTCTTATGTATACTATGATCAACCTGACTCCAGATAATCATAATTTCAACCAAGATCCTTCTTTAGCTGCAAATCGACCTTATATTTAAACACACAATGTTGAGATTGCCTGTAATGACAACAAGCTCACTCTGATGATGCTGTAACACCACCCCAGACCATGACAGACCCTCCACCTCCAAAACGATCCCACTCCAAAGTACAGGCCTCAGTGTAACGCTCATTCTTTCGACGATAAACGAGAGTCCAACCATCCCCCCTGGTGAGACAACTGCACATAGTCAGTGAAGGACACATTTTGCCAGTCCTGTCTGGTCCAGCGAAGTTGGGTTTGTGCCCATAGGGGACATTGATTATGGTGGTGTCTGGTGAGGACCTGCCTTACAACAGGCCTAAAAGCCCTCAGTCCAGCCTCTCTCAGCCTACTGCGGACAGTCTGAGCCCTGATGAAGGGATTGTGTGTTCCTGGTGTAACTCGGGCAGTTGTTGATGCCATCCTGTACCTGTCCCACAGGTGTGACGTTCAGATGTACTGATCCTGTGCAGGTGTTGTTACACGTGGTCTGCCACTGCGAGGACGATCAGCTGTCCTTTCTGTCTCCCTGTAGCATCGTCTTAGGCATCTCATAGTATGGACATTGTAATGTATTGCCCTGGTCACATCTGCAGATCTTATGCCTCCTTGCACACAGGTGAGCAGGGACCCTGGACATTTTTCTTTCTGGGTTATTCAGAGTCAATAAAAAGGTCTCTAGTGTCCTCAGTTTTTCATCTGTAAGCTGTTGGGTGTCTTAATAACTGTTCCACAGGTGCATGTTCATTTAGTTTTTTGGGTCATTGAATAAGCATGGAATACATTGCTTAAACCCTTTACAATGACTGAAAATCTGTAAAGTTATTTGGCTTTTTACGAATTATCGTTAAAATACAGTGTACTGGAAAAGAGATGTTCCTTTATTTGCTGAGTTTGTGTGTCTGTGTGTGTTGTAATAAAGAAACAAGAAGAGGCTAATGTGTATCTGTGTGTTTGGAGTAAGAGGTTAAAGTCTGTGTGTCCATTTATGTGAGTGTGTTTATACATTACTTTATAAGGGGTAGTGTGTGTGTTTGGGGGGAATTCCCTTGCGTTTTAGGTTAGCCCACAGACATCAGCAGAGCTTGTTAAAACGGCCATAATTGAGGCCTTCAGTTATACCAGGCTGTATATATCTGGACCAAAACCACAAACACAATGTTTTCATGGCTTTTCAACACTAACATATTTTCCTTTCATTCATAGAATTGTTTTTTTAAACATTTTAAACATCTAATACTTAAGCTAAACAAACATACACTCGCAGGCCACTTTAATAGGTACACCTATCTATTATTGGGTCGGACATCCTTCTGCCTCTAGAATAGACTGAATTCTTCAAAAGAAAGTGCAGGAAACATTCCTTAGGGATTTTGGTGGACTTGACAGCATCATGTGGTCCCTGGAGATGTTTTCCCATACATCTAAGCTGCGAACCTTCCTTCATAACTCATCCTGGAGAATGATATATTCTCGCATGGCCAGACCTTGGGTAACAAGAAGACCTGGTAAGAATGCTAGCATTTTTTTATTTGGAAGTAGAGGAAAAATCTGTGAAGTGTTCAGACAAAAAATGTTTACAACCAATCATGAATTAGGGTGTCTAGGAATTGGGGTCACAATTTTTACGAAGTAGTGGCAGAAAAGATGGTGACATCCATTCCCTTTGCTTGTTAAATTTAAGGGCCCTCCCCTGTACTGAAATGTTCATGTCCAGACGTCTACACCATCTACACTAACTGCCATTCAAAGACCGAGGAATTAGACCCTGCTGGGTGTGTCCATTTGAAAACGGGTAGGCAGTGGTCATAGAGACACAAATAGTCAGCAGGATAAATCGATGGATCCACGCGGATTACGCCTAATTCTCTCTGGATTTGGGAGCCCAGGCCGCTACACAAACTCCAGCTTGATCACAGGTCTAATGGAGCCTCAAAGTCCTGCTTTCAGCCAACAGCAGCGATCTTGTGCTGTAATCATAATATTAATAATAATAATAATAACTTAGACCTATATAGCGCCTTTCAAGGTACCCAGGGTCGCTTAACAAATAGTGGGGAGGGTTAGGGGTCAAAAGGCTGACTTAGCCCGTCAGCTTCAAGGTTCAACACATTGTGCATTCAGAGAAGCCCTTTTGCACGCCACCGTTGTAAAGACTGGTTATGTGAGTCCTGCCATTGTCCCCAACCTCTCATCAACAAGGTGTTTTCACCTACAGAGCAGCTGCTTACTAGAGGCTGTATATGGCACCATTCCCTGTAGGCTGGAACCCTCAGGAGGACAGAGCTTTCATGCACATCTTCTCTATTGTTTTTATTACTGTTTTTCCCCATTTGGCTCCCTTCCCAATTCCCACTAACCCCGCCTTGTCGGCAGCTCAGCTTGTCGGATCATGCATAGGATGATTATGGTCAACAACTATTTTTGCAATTGAATTTGCAGGTGCCCGATCTGGACAGAAGAAGTCGCTGGAGAGCGACGTGGCAGGGTAGACAACTCAATGTCTGAATGGTGTTGTTTGATAAACTGCTGTACCTAAAAAAGGGGCCACGGTGTGTATATTTAAGTTTATATATGAGAAATATTAAACAAAAATGCAAATTGCCACAATTTATTATGTAAATATACTGTATATATGGAGTATGCGGACATATGTATAATACAAACAATCTATATTGATATATTAAATAAAAGTACATGCATGTTTTTGCCTGAGTGGCGTCTTCAGTGCTCACACACACACACACACACACACACACACACACACACACACACACAAAACAGATCTGAAAACATACTGTTAGCCAAGCTATCCTCAGTACCTCTGACCTTGGCTTTCCAGAACAGCTGTGTAAGCACATATGCACATGTGCGTTTACACTCTCCAGACCCGCCCACCCCGGGGCCCACCTCAGATGGCTGGTGATGTGTCATGATTAGTGGCAGCCTGACTGGGTCAGTCCATGGAAGAAGACGGGACAGGGGGGTACTTTCTCCCATAGTCTAGGCGGGCTGCCCATAATGGGGTGGGTTCGGAGCCTGGCGAGGGGGTGGGGGCAGGAGCTGTGTTGTCATGACAACAGCTTGTTAGGGGTGTGAATTAAAAGGGTGTGTGTGTAACTCAGTGAACAACACTTGCCTGCATCCGAGAATAATGTCTTTAATAACTGTTAAAAACAGCGGGGTCCACGTGGCTGAATGCGCTAGGTTGCTGCCTTGCAAGACAAACTACGTCATGATAGTCAGTGGATCAAACCTGACTATGGGTTCTTCGAATGTGCCCTGACCTCCAATACGAGGCAGCACTAATTTAAATAACGCTTTACAGGATTTGGCATAGATAAATCTGCAGGGATGCAAAAACAAAATTCATTTTCTGTATCTAAACCATCCCTCAAGGGAGCAGTGGACAGCCATTTACAGCATCCGGGGACCAACTCCTGACCTAAGCCAGTGCCTTCATCAGGGGAACTGATGGGAGAACCTAACCTGCATGTTTTTTTTTGATGGTGTGGGAAAGCGGAGCACCTAGAGGAAACCCACGCAGACACAGGGAGAACATGCAACTCCACACAAAAAGCCTCGGGATGACTGGGGTTCGAAACCAGAACCTTCTTGCTGTGAGGCCACAGTGCTATTTTCTAGGCCACCGTGTCCTAATATGATGATCTGACTTAAGGCTTCCGTGTGAGCAAGGTGGAAAGAAACTGCCGGCTTGGTGACGTGGTTGGACATGGCCTACCATCCCCAATCTGTCGAGGGGGGGTTGCAGAGCTGGCGAAATGGCAGGGTTAGTGGAGAAAAAATTGATAAAACCAATTGGGAGGGGAGAAAATGGGGAAAATATCCAGTCATTTAGTGCTTGAGTACTCGAAGTGGCAAGCAGATGCAATTCAAGTGTAAAATGAATAGTTAACGTATGAATTATTGTGTTTATTTCATTTTTTTCTTGGTGTGGCGGCAATGGTTTTGCTGTGGCGCAGCGCCACAGTAAAATGAATGCAGCAGAAAGGCTGTGGTGTTGCCTGATTTGCTCTGCACGACTCGCCAACATGTTTTGAACAGAATGTGCTTTGTCTGACCTAAAAAAGTCAAACCACTGCCATATTACCTTAAAGAACAACTCCGGCATAAGATGATCCTAGGGGTTAATAACACATTGGTACAGAGTCGACCGTTCTCTGGGATATGTTTTCATGCTAATCGATCGTGCCCTGTTTTAATGAGAACTGATAATTACCTTATAACGCTAGTTGTGAGGGCATGAAGTAAAAATAAATTGCTATTTTATACCACTAACAAGGTTCAAAATAGTAACACACTTCCACAGTAGCATGATGAGGGTCCCTGCATGCAAACCGAAGCATTGAGAACTTTGTAAGTGTACAGAGAGTTTATTATAAAAAAAGTTTAAAAGACAGTACAGTTTGTGCCGAAGTGGTACCCTCCTGTTTTAATCAGTTTCTTTTTTCTTCTCTTTCTTCCAAATTGCTTTTGCTATCATAATCTTTCAACCATTAATTCAACACGGCTGTCAGTGATGTGCCTGAGCAGTGTGGGCACGTACCTGAACATGCATGCAGTGTTGGTGGCTGCTGCTGTTTGATTGGCTGTTTGTGTTATATGCAAGTTCGCTATGTTGTTGTTTGTAGAACGTTCAACTACACTGTCAGAAAAAGAGGTACAATGCAGGTCCATTTTTGTTCCCTAGGTTCAAACATAGCAAATGTTCCCTTAAAGTACAAAAATGTTCCTTTAAGGTACAATTATGCACCTTGAAGGTACAATTTTGCAAGCTCTTCCTCTTACTAAAGGTACAAAAATGCTTTTGTACCTTAAAGGTACTGTTTTGTACTTTTTTCTTCTTCTTCTGAGAGTGTACAAAAGAATGACTTCTTCAAAAATATATAACATACATTTATCATTGATATTGTATGTCTTTATCATGATAAATATTGATAATGATTTATCACCCAGCCCTAACACTAGTCATACGGTACACTAATCATACCGTACACTAGTCATGCCATAATTTGTCATATCATAGACCAGTCATACCGTATCCCACTCATACCACACACCAATCATTCTGTAAACCAGTTATACCGTGGACCAGGCATACCGTGGACCAGGCATACCGTGGACCAGGCATACGTGGACCAGGCATACGTGGACCAGGCATACGTGGACCAGGCATACGTGGACCAGGCATACGTGGACCAGTCAAACAGTGAACCAGTCAAACAGTGAACCAGTCAAACAGTGAACCAGTCAAACAGTGAACCAGTCAAACAGTAAACCAGTCATACCCTGGGGCACACAGTCATACTGTGAAACTAAAAGTAGGAAAGTGAAGGAGAGAATTGAAGAGGAAGAGGTTGATGGTTATTCTTACTTCTGCAGGAACTCAGCCTGACCACAGACCTTCAGAAGGTAGTGGTCCACATCGATGTGGTCCAGGTCATCATGGGCATAACATAACGTCTGGTAGATCAAGAGGTCCACCGTAGACGACACTAAGACACAGAGAGAGATGAACACTTCTTTACAGTACATTACAGTAACTAAAGCTGACAAAGTGATGAAACCTGCTTTACAGTACATTACAGTAACTAAAGTTGACAACAAAGCGATGAAACCTGCTTTAAAAGCTCAATACAGTAACTAAAGCTGACAACAAAGCAATGAAACCTGCTTTAAAAGCACAATACAGTAACTAAAGCTGACGACAAAGCGATGAAACCTGCTTTACAGTACATTACAGTAACTGAAGCTGACAAAATTGATGAAACCTGCTTTAGAAGAAGAATAAGTTTTATTTATATAGCGCCTTTCCATAGCTCAAGGCCGCTTTACATTGTACATTACAAAACACCCAGACACTCAGACATACATTACAGTCACATGGATACAAATAATCACATCATACAAAATGCATGTTAAATAGATTTGTTTTTAACTGGGTCTTGAATATAGCCATGGATGAGGTATTACGTAGTGTGAGAGGTAGCGAGTTCCATAATTTAGGAGCATTAACACTAAATGACCTTCCACCTACAGTAGACAACCGGAAACGAGGGATGGACAATAAACCAAGTTTAGCTAATCTAAGGGACCAGGCAGGGTGGTATGGGTGGAGTTAGTCTGACAGATATTGAGAGGCAAGACCATTTAATGCTTTAAATGTTAGCAGCAATACCTTAAAGAGGATGCGTGATGCCACGGGTAGCCAGTGAAGTTCATGAAGCAAAGGTGTAACATGAGCAGAGCGCCTAGTCGAAGGGAGCACTCTAGCTGCAGAGTTATGAACGTACTGTAATCTTGCAATGAGTTTTTTGGAAGACCAAGAAATAAGGCATTGCAATAGTCCAGGCGTGATGTGATTAATGCATGAATTAAAGTTTCAGCATCAGCTAAAGCGAGAGAGGATCGTAGACGAGCAATGTTACGAAGATGGAAAAAATAGTTTTTAACAAGTTTTTAGTTGCATTACAGTAACTAAAGCTGACGGCAAAGCGATTAAACCTGCTTTACAGTACATTACAGTAACTAAAGCTGACGACAAAGCGATTAAACCTGCTTTACAGTACATTACAGTAACTAAAGCTGACAACAAAGCGATGAAACCTGCTTTAAAAGCACAATACAGTAACTAAAGCTGACGACAAAGCGATGACACCTGTTTTACAGTACATTACAGTAACTAAAGCTGACAACAAGGCGATGAAACCTGCTTTACAGTACATTACAGCAAGTAATAGACAGATGGGAAACCATCTATAAAGTGTTTTACAGTACAGAAACAGAGAAAGACAGGTGTGAGTGTGCATGTGTTCCAACTCTATTATCAGACTATATTGGTTGAGAATGGAAAAAACGTGTGCTAGCAGGGAAAGTCCCAGTGACCTACATTTATTGACAGAAACAGTGATCAGCAAAACAGCTAGAGAGACAGAAAAGCCCAGACGTAACAATTCACTGACTGACAGATGGTGTTCACCACAACACGTTTACATAATAAAAAACAGGGAAATGGCTACTTTCATTGAGATGATGGAGGGATGGAGGGTTAGAAAGAGAGAGAGAAGAGAAGTTCGGAAAAAATACAAACCCTCCGAATCAGAAAGGCCTTGATGGTATACTGAGCTAAAATATAAAAATGTACAGACTAAAAATCAGCTATTCTTCAACATAATCCTTAGTTCTGACACATTGGAAACCAAGTCTGGCAACACCACAAACTCTTTATGAAGCAAAATCTCAAACATCCTTAGTTAGTTCCTGAGTAAAACAGCATTCTGAGAAAATGTTAAATTGACTTCTTAAAGTGCTGTGCGACAGACCATTCTAACTGATAACCAACCGTGTCAATTTGGCATTTGGGCCTGTGGAAGAAATGAATAAATATTCAATAAATACTCAAAGGCTGTCGACTTCTCTTGTTTTCTCTTTAAAAAAACGCATAAACATTTTGAAAGAGTCTTTGATCTATGGAGGGGAAAAGTCGGGCATAGACCCAGATCTGTTTCCCCATAAGCAGGGGTGTAATAGGTGCTAAACCCACGTAAACGCAGTTTACGCACCTTTTAATTTGAGTTAGTTAATTATTGTTTAAGGCAAGTTTATTTATATAGCACATTTCACACACAATGGCAATTCAAGGTGCTTTACATGAACAGGAAAACATAAACATTTTAAGCAGATTAAAGATAAAATTAAATCAATTAAAATGAAAAGAAAAAAACAATTAGAAAAATAGTACAGTTAAGAAATAAAAAAGACTGAACGAACCATATAAAATATAGTGCAATCAGTTCGGACTTAGCACAGTGTTTTATTCAGTAAATGCGTAGCTAAACAGATGTGTTTTGAGTCTGGATTGAAAGGTGACTACTGTTGGAGCACATCTGATCTCTTCTGGGAGCTGGATCCAGCTGCAGCTGGCATAGTAGCTAAAAGCAGATTCTCCATGTTTTGAGTGAATCCTTGGTATCTCTAGCTGATGTAATCCTAATGATCTGAGTGATCTGTTGGGTTTCTATTCAATTAGCATATCTGCATTGTATTGAGGTCCTAGGCCATTGAGTGATTTATATACCAGTAATAATCCTAAATGTGACTGGGAGCCAGTGTAGAGACCTGAGGACTGGTGTGATATGTTCATATTTTCTGGTTCTCCTCAGAATCCTGGCAGCAGCGTTCTGTATGAGCTGTAGCTGTCTTATTGTCTTTTTGGGAAGACCAGTGAGGAGGCCATTACAATAATCCACCCTGCTGGTGATGAAAGCATGAACAATTTCTCTAAGTCTTGTCTGGAAACAAAGCATCTAATTCTTGAGATATTTTTGAGATGATAATATGCTGATTTAGTTATTGCTTGAACATGACTACTGAAACTAAGGTCCGACTCCAGAATCACACCAAGATTCCTGACTTGAAATTTAGTTGTTTGACCCCTATCATCAAGGTATGCGTTTACCTTGAGAACTTCATCTTTGTTTCCAAATGCAATGACTTCAGTTTTCTCTTCGATTAACTGAAGAAAATTTTGGCACATCCAACTGTTAATTTCATCAATGCATTGGCATAGGGAGTCAATGGGGCTGTAGTCGTTAGGCGATAGGGCTAAGTAGATCTGGGTGTCGTCTGCATAGCTGTGGTAAGCAATTTGTTTCTCATTATTTGGCTCAGTGGGAATATATACAGGTTGAATAGGAGTGGCGCAAGAATTGAGCCTTGTGGGACCCCACATGTCATGGATGTCCACTCAGACTTATGGTTGCCTATACTCACATAGTAACCTCTCGCTTCTAGGTATGACCTGGACCATCCCAGAAAGCCAGACCCAGTTTTCCAGCCTGTCAAGAAGTATGTTGTGGTCGACAGTGTCAAATACAGCACTACGGTCAAGTAGTACCAGTACTGATAGGTTGCCTGTATCTGTATTGAGGCGAATATAATTTATTATCTTTACGAGCGCTGTCTCTGTACTGTGATGTGGTCGGAAGCCAGATTGAAAATTGTCAAAGTGTCCATTTGAGCTTAAGACTTTGTTCAGCTGATTGAAAACAACTTTTTCAATGATCTTGCCTATGAAAGGGAGATTTGAGATTGGTCTGTAGTTGCTCAATACGGTGTGATCCAAATTGCTCTTTTTTAGGAGGGGCTTAAAAACTGCAGTTTTTAGGGACTTTGGAAAAGTCCCAGAAAGAAGTGAGGAATTTCCCAATTCTAGGAGATCTGCTTCTAAATAGTTAAGCACACTTTTAAAAAAAGATGTGGGAAGTGTGTCAAGGGCGCAGGTTGATGTTTTAAGGTGCTGTACTGTTTTTTCCAGAATGTTACCATTAATGAAATGTGTGGATAGTGACATGGGATGATCAACTTGCAGCGAGCAGATCCCTCGATTCAGGCATACAACCCTCTTCAAGGTTACTGACGAGACATGTCTGTGTACATGCAAACACTATGGAAATGATCATGCAAAACAGGACTACGTCTAACAATATAATATTTTAAGTGCTGGGCGTCAGATGGCTCAGTGGTTAGGACTCTTTGCAAAGTGACTAAAATATCAAATGTAGATTATGTTCGCTTTTTCAAACATTTGTGTGTGTAATGCTTTCTACATCACTTTTGTTATTTATGATTTTTCTCTTTCTTGCTTTCCAATAGCTTTGTCAACATTTGTAAATGATTGTTGCCCAAGCTAATAGATCCTTTAAACTTGAGACTGGAGTGAGAGAACCTGTCCTTACATCACTGCCTCTGTGAAGAGGGCCAGTCAAGGCAAAACATTCCTAATGGCATACCACAGCAGCCTGGACAAGACTGAGGAAAGAACTTTTTTATTTTACCGTTATTAACTATTCAAGGTAATTAAGGCGATTAGAGTTAACTGTATTGCTCACGGACCGAATGACAGAGCTTTCACTTTGGCAGTAGAGGATTAGAACCAGGGTCATTTTAGACACCAGTCAGATGCCCTAACCCATAGAAATAGAATGGATAGAAAGGCCATTCCAATTCAAATCAATGTAGCAGAATTGGACGAGCGGCAGTCATTTTTATGTGTACCATTCCAATGGAAGGATATCGCGGCCTACTTCAGCATTAAACAGATTTGCATGTTGTCAAGGGACAAGTTTAAAAACAAACATTTAACGTTTTACATACATTTGAGCGCTAGACTTGTTTTGCAATGCTTGCATATGCAAATAGGCCAATGTAGTTTGTATGATAGTGGATGATTGGCTGAGGGTGTTTATACGTGAACTGGGCTGAATTATCTCTGTGTTTAAGAGTCTTTGGGGCCAACAGTGTACATGAGTGTGTCAGTGGGTCTGTCTTACCGTCACAAGTAAAGGTGATAGGTTCCCTAAAGTGATCACTGATGACGGTCACCTTGACGCTGACCCCTAACCCCGGCTGGAGCTCTTCAGCCCCCACTGAGGGTGACCACACAAACCCTGAGTTTTTGGAGCTGTCGCTGCATGGATATGCTGACCGCAACCTGAACACAAACACAAACAAAGGTTTCAGAACGGTTAATAAATAGCCTGGCCATGAATTGACGACAGTCATGGTTACTCTTGTGTACAGTCAACAGTTTGTCCACAAAACAACCACAAAGCTTTACACCTGTTTAATGTTCTGAACAGCCGGACTGAGGGTGATATGTTGGGATACATGAGCACTTACACGTCCAGCATGTGACAGAACGCCGCCACCTCCTCGTCTCTCTCCTCTGACACCTGAAACAGCTCGTATCCAAACCCATTCATCCGAGGACCCACGGACACCTGTCAATCACACAGAGTCACTGTGTCAACCAGCCCCTAAACAGAACTGGACAGACCTGACTGGATTAACCTGGAAATAAGATGCAAAAAGGCATTCCAAGACATTGTTTTATGACAGGACAAACCGGTAGTGTTTGTATAGTGTTATCATTCTTTACACTAACACAAGAGCTTCAACTAAACGCGTCTTTCCTCAAATTACTAACCTGACAACGATATGGATCCATAGATATGGATGATTAAAACAAAAAACTTGTTTCATGTGATATATGATTAGGCCTGTCACGATAACAAATTCAGCTGGACGATAAATTGTCCCAGAAATTATTGCGATAATCGATAATATTGTCATTATGAGACCATTTTAATCTAATATAATGATAATGGCATAATAACTGTAAATAAATCTACACCTTTTCAAAGATCAATAAACTTTTATTTCTAAATAATATTTAACACTATTTAAACATTTTAAATATACACAATAAATGAACGAAAACAACCAAAAACAATAAATAAAATGGACACCCAGTGTCTGTCAACAAAAAATGAACTTGAATAAAAACCAAACACAATCAAAACAATAAAATGGAAATTAAAAACCACACACACAACAGTAAAATCTCTTTTCGGAAAAGAGAGAGAGGGAGAGACGAGGAAAACAAACAAG
>JACXGM010034600.1:0-11927 GCA_016801145.1 Umbra pygmaea | reverse complement strand
ATAAAGCCACTGTACTGCTTGGGCTGAATGAAGAAATAGATTTGACCACTTTTTTGTAAACTTCTGTTTGGGTTTCACCATGTAAATTGCTCTTAATGAATACATGATATGCATTTGCCTTACCAACTAATTAACTCTAGTGTGGAGTCAATCTAATGTGTGTTGGGTTCACTACACACTACACGTAAATCTTTACCAAATTTGACTTGAAATATGATATGCCAATATTAACCACTTTTGACTCACATTAAGGTGCCTAATTCTTCATATACATGGATAGTTTAAGTGCATGATGAGTTCTATGTGACTACTGCTCATGAATATACAATATGCTAATATTGCAATAATGGGTGTTGTTATGGCCTTTCAAAGTGTTTTGTTTTTGATAATTTGGATTTCTATTATGACTACTACTTGTGAATATATGATATGCAAATGCTTTCCAATTTTGACCTACATTAATGCCTTGGACTTTGAAGTTCTTCTACTTTTGCAGTATACTTATTGACACCCCTATCCGACGACCACCTCAGCAGCGCCCTTTTCTTCTCTTTTTTCCAATGTACTGTCACAATGTAGATTGTGTAGAGGGAGGCAGATTGCAGGAGTTCTGTCGTCATAAGAACGACAGGGGTTGACAAATATTGATGAATGGTTCTGGAGTACCTACAAACATGTCAAAGGTGGCTTGTGGCAAACTTTAAACTACACTTTTTATGGATCTTTCAGAAATGGCTTTCTTCTTGCCACTCTTCCATAAAGGCCAGATTTGTTCAGTATAGCACTGATTGTTGTACTATGGACAGACTCGCCCACATCAGCTGTAGATCTCTGCAGTTCATCCAGAGTGATCATGGGCCTCTTGGCTACATCTCTGATCAGTCTTCTCCTTGTTTGAGCTGAAAGTTTAGAGGGACGGCCGGGTCTTGGTAGATTTGCAGTGGTCTGATACGCCTTCCATTTCCATATTATCACTTGCACAGTGCTCCTTGGGATGTTTAAAGCTTGGGAAATCTTTCTGTATACGGCTTTAAACTTCTCCACAACAGTATCTCAGACCTGCCTGGTGTGTTCCTTGTTCTTCATGATGCTCTCTGTGCTTTCAACCGTCCTCTGAGACTATCACAGAGCAGGTGCATTTATACGGAGACTTGATTACAAACAGGTGGGTTCTATTTATCATCATTAGTCATTTAGGTCAACATTGGATCATTCAGAGATCCTCACTGAACTTCTGGAGAGAGTTTGCAGCACTCAAAGTAAAGGGGCTGAATAATTTTGCTCGCCCAATTTGTCAGTTTTTTATTTGTTAAAAAAGTTGGAAATATCCAATAAATTTCTATTCACTTCATGATTGTGTCCCACTTGTTGTTCATTCTTCACAAAAAATTACAGTTTTATATATTTATGTTTGAAGCCTGAAATCTGGCAAAAGGTCGAAATGTTCAACAGGGCCGAATACATGCAGGGAAGCATTATCCCAAATGGCTTTTTTTTTATAGCATTACATACAGTTGTACAGCTTAATAAGCTGGTCTCTGAAAGAGGAAGTAGACTTGTTATCATCAACGCGAAAGTCTATCCATAGTGCTGGAATACAGATAAATCTCCAATGAAACGTTACATGAATCAGATGTACCAGTTTGTTGATATTGTTGTCCCAATCGTTACATGGTTGAGCAATCTGTTTCCTTTCAATATACTGTGTTGTACAGTAGGCTACTATTCCCTCTCTGGCTTTAAGAAAGCAACTATGGCCATTATAGGGCTAATCTGTAAAGCATTGTGCATCATAACACTCTTAAACATGGAGGAATTATCCGCTTGGAGTATCAGCCTTTTTCTGTTGTACCTTTTTCAGTTGGACTGCTATAAAAAGTAATTTGTGATTTACATATATTACATACTACTAGATTCATTTATGTTTTTTTTTGGAATACTCCCATACATTTGAATCCTTTGGGCAAAATTTTTTAGCTGCAGGACCTGGTTGATTTTCATGTTCAGACATCACACCATATAATAATAGATGAAGTCGACGGTACCTTCGGCTAATCAACGTATATGCGTAATGGATTTGGTTGACTTGTCGTCCCAGCTCTACTAATCGATTGCCTCTTCTAACGTTTTAAATGTGCCTTTGTGCCCGTGCCCAGAAGGAAGGGAGAGATGCTATCACTGTTTATATGTTGTGCTACCTATTCATACTAAAATTTTTATTTTTTTGTTAGTTTCCTGTGGAGAAGAAATATGTAGACACCCTGGGATATATACACTAGGTTACATGCAAAGGACAGTCACCTTGCTTCCTGACCTGTACAGACAGGTTACTTGTGTAGGAAACTAGTTTTGGTTAGGCATGTTAGAGGGCCAGGGAAGTGCAGGGCTTTTATATTTACTTTATTTGCTTTGATTGATCACTCACACTGCCTTTCTCCCAGGGAGAATATTTTGGCACTGAGTGGTGCCTGACTAGCCAATTTGTATTATTTATTCTATTTATTGCATGCATGCCTACCTATATTATTATTATTATTATTATTATTATTATTATTTTGTACATATAAATATATTGTGAAAAAAAGAAATGCTGTGTGTTCTACTATAAATATACTAGAAATGGTGTATAAATGGTGTGGTTTCTGTGGTTCCCATTCTCCCGTGTGTATGGTTCACAGTTACACACTTGCCTGCTTTAGAGAGCCGCAGGTAGGGGCGTAACAGTGATAATCTCAAATTTAATCAATTTAAATTCACCAGAAATAACAGCCTGATCTCTTAGAAATCCGTGAAACTGCCACGGAGTATGACCGTCAGAATCCGTGACAGTTCCATGGAATGGGCGAAAATTCAGTGAAATGAACACGGATCAAAATCTGTGGCAGTTTCACAGAAAAGTCCGCGATTGGCCCACAGTGAGACCTTGCTGTTATCTCGATTTAAGCCTTTCCCAAACCCCTAACCTAACCTTAACCACTCAGAAACCTTGCTGTTAATTCTATTTAAGCCTTTCCCAAACCCCTAACCTTTACCACTCAGAAACCTTGCTGTTAACTCGATTTAACTTGTATTTATGGAATAAAAAATTATTTAAAAAAGCACGTTTGCAACACGTCTGCATCGCGTTGGAATAGAAAACAGAATACATGTAAAGTGTCCGCCTGGATTCGAACTCGCAATTTTTGGTATGTTAGTCGCATGTTTTTACGCCCCTCCACCTTCCCCAATCTATGGTATGTTAGTCGCATGTTTTTACGCCCGTCCACCTTCCCCAACCTACCAACCTGCAAAATCTATACTATTTACACTCTGCTACGTCATAATGCGATTCTGTGAAACTGCCACGGTCCTTAACTTCTAAATCCTGGCAGTTTCACAGAACTGGTAGTATCACGTTGCGAAATAATGTTAAACAAAAAAGCACTGCCTAAAATGCAGAGTGTATATTGATTTTTTAATATGGAGAAATATTGTATTTTTATATTGTATGTTCACAGAATTGGAAAGTAAAGTCCATCTTACAGGTTGCAACTTCGTCTCTGGGTAGGTGTCTGTGTAGGTGTCTGGTAAGAATATTCACTTTCTGTCCAGAGCCATTTTAACCATCTCCAATCCAAAATTAAGTATAGGATTGGCTTCCTATTCTGCAATAAATCATCCCCCTTTAAGGCCTCCTTCACTTATCCTGACAAACACACCTTGATAAAAAAAATACTATCCTACCAGTCTTAAACATTAGGGATGTCATATACAAAACTGCCTCTAATTAGATGTAGTCTACCAAAGTGACATCTGATTTGTCTCCAATGCCCCATTTAAAACTCACCACTGCAACCTACAGTATATGTACTAGTCCGTTGGCCCTCATTACACAGTCGATGGCTGACCCACTGGTATCAACTGAACTACAGTACAAGCAGGGGCGTCGGACCGGGGGTAAAACCATTACTGATTACCAGGGCCCAAGGGGAGAGAGGGCCCTTGAAATGTCAGGACTGCCTATGCATAGGGCCCAGGATCTTGTGCTACGCCCTTGACACAAGTTTTTTATTGGATTAAGGTCCAGGGATTGGGCTGACCACTCATAACATTAATCTTATTGGTCTGGAACCAAGATGCTGCTCGCTTACTGGTGTGTTTGGGATTGTGGTCTTGTTGGAAAACCCATTTCAAGGGTATTTCCTCTTCGGCGTAAGGCAACGTGTCCTCTTAAAGTATATTGGTGTATACAAACTGATCCAAGTCTCCTGGAATCAGATAAACAGACCCGACACCATAGTATGAGAAACATCCCCATGTCATGATGCTTGCATCACCTTGCTTCACTGTATTTACAGTGTACTGTGGCTTGAACTCAGTGGTTGTGGTTTTTCTGACAAACTCTCTGTGGCCCCTAGACCCAATGAGAACACTCAGTCCAAAAAATGTTGCACCATTTCTCTTTAGGCCATTCTATGTGTTCTTTGTAACCTCTTAAGCACCCATCGTATACAATTAATACCTGCATCTTGTACTTTATTATTTTGTCTACTTTATGTGTAAATTTATGTCATCTTGCACCATTGAACTTTATCTTGGCCAGGTCACCGTTCCAAATGAGAAACTGTTCTCAATCAACCCACTTAATTAAATAAATGTGAAATAAGAATAATAACTACGGCTGCTTTTCTCTACAATCTACCCACAAAACCCCAAAAGACACAACATCCAAAACATCACTCAAGCAAAAGCTTCAAACAAAGCTATTTGAACCCTTCTCAAAATGCATCAAAACTCTACACACAAACCATCCAATAATAAGCTCTTTGTAACATCTTATGGGGACGTCCCGGTGACAGAATATGAACATTCAGAAACAACAGACAAGGTCATGTGTTCACCCTGAAGGATGGGTAGGACAGTTTATTCCAAACTCAAACAACAGGTAAATTGCATAGAAAGAGTGCTACATTGGCGTTATGAATATATATACATAACATGCATGGTGCTCAGTGGAAAGCAGGGTGGGAATGAAATAAAAACCAAAAAAAGAAGTTACTTCTGAAAAAGATCCACGGCATTCAACTCAACCAACAGGTGTATCAACCAATATCAACTGAAGAAAAGGGTCTTGGTGTCACAGAGCTTGGGCGTCAGTTGTCTCTCCCTAAGCCTGTCTGGTGTGCTCCCTCGTATCCCTGATGGCTTCTTTCCATCAGCCAGGAGTGTCTCCAGTTGTGCAGGAATTGGCTGCTGCTTCCTCACCTCACCCGCAGGTGGAGACACCGGGCCAGAACATTCCAGACTTTCAGTATGCAGTTTTATTCCTATCTTAATTCAAAATGGCTTTTTTCAATTTGAGAGCATTTATATTTAAAATTACATTGAGATTTTGTGATAATTTCCCTTAAAACCTTTCTCTCACACTCAAATAGCACTTTGATTTACTGCGCTTCTGCTCAAACTTTATGCTATGTAGATATTTGGACATATTTCCTGCTCTCAGCTTCAAACCTTCTCGCACTCAGGCTACATCTGTGCACTTGCAAAACTTCTCCTCTTGGATTTATCCTGCACTTTCTGATGTTTTGTGTTACAACCCTGTCAAAATTCACCAACCAATAGAATTCCAGGTGTGGGGTCGACCAATGAAATGATCCCTGCCTCGTAGAGGTTCATGAAGACCTTGAACAATTTAAACCAGAAGTGGAGACAGATATTGTGAACAAGGTGGTGGCAAACAATACAATTACACTACCAGAAATCCAGATGTTCAATTACATTCACCAGTTGGGCTGGTCTACATTGGACCATGTATTACAGTGCAACCAAATCCAGATGAAACAGCTCTACATGTAGTACATGTAGGGGGTAAAAAGATACAATTAAGATGCACTTATGAAGTTAAAGCATTAATAATTAATATTACCTTTCCTCCCCTGTTGCAATAGTCTGGGTTAAGAACGGAGAAATGCTTAATAAAAGCCTATAGAGGATTTATAGAATAGAAGTTGTTGATATTTCCTATCTAACCATCTGACCTCACAAATGATCATTTATCCGTGTGTAAACAGCTACGGAAATAAATACTACAGCGATATCTGTGTGTGTAAACAGCTACGGAAAGAAATACCAGAGCGACCCAGGAAACTAAAGTGTTGCCCGCGAGTCAGACAAAGGTGCATAGGCTACCAAGCTTGAACTGTGTGCGTGATAAACGCTGAAACGTTAGAGCAGACCGCAACAATATAACTTACATTCCCATTAATAACTCCACCAGAGATGTTCTGGGAAATGATTTAGAATGTCTATGACACAACTTAGTGAATGAATAATATTTATTTCCAGTTAAAGGGCATCAAAGTACAACACTTTAACCAGACACAGAATTACACAATTATACCAAGAAATTACATGTCGTTTACACTTCTACATATGATCTACGATCTAAGCATGTCTTATACGGTTCAGTCTATTACAACATTTATTCAACACATTTGCTATGGCACGCACTGACGTGTGGCCAGGAGAGTAGTTTAAGAGATCTCATCTGTTTAACCTTAAACAAAGACTTATATTTCACCTCGAGAGGGGCCGCCCACAACTCCCGCTACATACGAAATACAGAATCAGTTCACTGGCTGGAATTGGAGAATAACAGAGTACATTAACAATTTAGATTATGCGTTGCCTTGGCGCCTCGGCGCATCCGGGCTGTAACTGCCAGAGGGGGGGAGCTAGCATTTGTCTTCTCCTAGAAACCCCGTGGAGACAACATAAGACATGTACAACCTTTACAAGTAATAATACCAAACTACCTTTATGGGTGGATCAAAACCAAAATCACATAGGTACAGGTTTCAATGTGTGACATACATTGGGGTTTGCCCCCTTTCCATGAATCTTAATTCATCCCAGGAGGGATGACAAGCCAGCTGTTGAAGGAGTCATTATTTGGTCCTATAAACATTTATTTCCCACTACATACAGGGTGACATTTCAGCGAGATTCAGAGGGTGAAAAAAACAGCACCATGAATATGTGCAAGAACTATACAATAAAATTACTATCATATCACCTATTTCACATTGACTTGTTGAATTGTCAGATTGTCATGTTTAAATTTACAACGATGAGGCTGGCTTTAACCTAGTCATAAGAAGTAGACAGGGATGGAACATTATTGGTCACTGTGCCATTGTAAATGTACCTGGACATCAAGGAGGGAATATCACCATGTGCACAGCCAATAGCCTGCAAGCTGTCCTCCAGCACCATGCCAGCATGTCTCATGACATTCCTGCAATAGCATTATTTCCACATTTACAATAAAAATACTGAAACATTCTAAATCCACAGACAAATAGAAACTGGAACATCGTTTTGTTTCCTACACACGCCATATTGACGTCATACAAAAACCTTGTAATAATATACAGAACTCCATATCACAAAGCCTACCTGGTGTCAAAATCACAACAGCACACAAGATCTTCAACAGTGTGTTTTACAACTGCAGCATTCATATCTGTGTAGTAAGAGTAGAACCATTACCATCTAAAAATTACAACAACCATTACGATTGAGAGCCAACCAGCAAATGCATGGCTAGCTAACTAGCATGAGTTAGAAATGCTACTAAAAAGTTATTCATGGATAAAGTTACTATTTTTACATATTCGTGTCTGTAACTTCCATAAACCATGTCAGTGGCACTTATAATCAGATTACATGTGATATTTGCAAAACAAATTTTTAAAGCATTATACAAATATATCATTAGCAACATTGTTCACATGCACCCACCTCCAGCTTCAAATGGACAGCTTTAATGTCTTTCTCTTTACTGAAGGCGTGTACAGTTTGCAACAGAGCTGTATATATAGTGTTTGGCCCACTAGGGAATCTAATGTTCTGAGCTATACCGTTATGCGATTAGTTACGTGTTTCGTGGACTCCATGTTGGAGCCCAACATTCATCTGATTCCCATTGATATAGTGCAGGGAACAGTGGGAAGAGTCATCTGACGATAGTATCCAATATGGCGCCCATGATTTGAGTTGGCCAAACTCTCTATACACTCACCTAAAGGATTATTAGGAACACCCATTCAATTTCTCCTTAATGCAATGATATACTCAACCAATCACATGGCAGTTGCTTCAATGCATTTAGAGGTGTGGTCCTGGTCAAGACAATCTCCTGAACTCCAAACTGAATGTCAGAAGAAAAGGTGATTTAAGCAATTTTTGTCAAGAAAGGTGATTTAAGCAATTTTGAGTGTGGCATGGTTGTTGGTGCCTGACGGGCTGGTCTGAGTATTTCACAATCTGCTCAGTTACTGGGATTTTCACGTGCAACCATTTCTAGGGTTTACAAAGAATGGTGTGAAAAGGGAAAAACATCCAGTATGCGGCAGTCCTGTGGATGAAAATGCCTTGTTGATGCTAGCGGTCAGAGGTCAGAGGAGAATGGGATGACTGCTTCAAGCTGATAGAAGGGCAACTTTGACTGAATTAACCACTCGTTACAATCGAGGTATGCAGCAAAGCATTTGTGAAGCCACAACACTCACAACCTTGAGGCGGATGGGCTACAACAGCAGAAGACCCCATCGGGCACCACTCATCTCCGCCACAAATAGGAAAAAGAGGCTACAGTTTGCAAGAGCACACCAAAATTGGACAGTTAAAGACTGGAAAAATGTTGCTTGGTCTGATGAGTCTCGATTTCTGTTGAGACATTCAGATGGTAGAGTCAGAATTTGGCGTAAACAGAATGAGCTGACCATGTTTATCCATTTATGGCCACCATGTACCCATCCTCTGACGGCTACTTCCAGCTGGATAATGCACCATGTC
This sequence comes from Umbra pygmaea, assembly GCA_016801145.1. Lineage (NCBI taxonomy): Eukaryota > Metazoa > Chordata > Actinopteri > Esociformes > Umbridae > Umbra > Umbra pygmaea. The sequence goes on along the minus strand of JACXGM010034600.1, from coordinate 3,086 downwards.
ACAAAGCTCGAATCATTTCAAATTGGTTCCTTGAACATGACAATGAGTTCACTGTACTAAAATGGCCCCCACAGTCACCAGATCTCAACCCAATAGAGCATCTTTGGGATGTGGTGAAACGGGAGCTTTGTGCTTTGTGCTTTGTGCCCTGCCTCCATCAACTGCAAGATGCTATCCTATCAATATGGGCCAACATTTCTAAAGAATGCTTTCAGCACCTCGTTGTATCAATGCCACGTAAAATTAAGGCAGTTCTGAAGGCGAAATGGGGTCAAACACAGTATTAGTATGGTGTTCCTAATAATCCTTTAGGTGAGTGTATATCATAATGCATTCTCTTGAAAATTCTTTATTGTCAAATGTTTGTTGAATGTCAACTCCTCCTATGAATGTCACCATTGAATGTGAATTTATCTGAGAATGTTGTGAATCAGCTCTAAAACGGACACTTAAGTTTTAGTCCTACACTTCACTAAAAGTAGGACTGAGATGTTTGATAACTAACTTTTAAGCACAGCTTTGAGCCAATAATTTTCTTACTCTTAAGTGAAGTCTTAGCAGTGTTCTTAAGAGTAATTCTAAGAACCTTGATAAATACGGGCCCTGATGTATAGTGCCATTCATCTGGTTGTAAAAAACAGTTTTTAAGGAACATTATGGGGAGACCATTTTAAAATAACAGAATCACATTTTTGGTGTATTGCTACAGTAAGTGCTACAATTAGGGTGAAGTCAGCTAAAATGGGCCAAAAATCTTTGTAGTGTATTTGATGCCATTTACCAAAATGTGTCCCGTTTTAGCTGACTTCATCCTATAGTATAAAAATTTAATTTTTCCACAGACAAGCCCTGTTCACAATGTATTATCTTTTGCAGGTTTATATCGACATTAGCAATTCATGTGTGTGGAATTCATTTTGTCAAGTTTATTGGATCAGATTGGAACTGTGCAATTTTGTGGCTATTATTTGGAAGGGCATTTAAATGAAAGTCGTGCAGCACTTTTACGGATAAGCCCTTGCATGGCGACATACACAGCGATGTAACGACATCGTTCTCTGGGCTCTCTAGTATGTGGAAAAACAAACAAGGTCTGAGAAGGTTCACAAGTTAAACCAAATGTGAACAAACACCAGTTCAGAACCAGAGCCAGCTTTGGTCAAACAGGGGTATATGAGGTGCATCTCTCATTGTTCAGAGTCAGGCAGGTCGGGGTGTCAGTCTGCTTCCTTTAAGTCCCTGCCCACGTCGGTGTGAGAGGGAATGAGGAGGTGGATGCTGGAGCTAAAAGGGCATTAGTGAACAAGGTGATTGATATTGATGTACCACTCAGTATATCTGAGGCGAATAGGCTTATTGAAGCTAATTTCAGAGGGGAAGGGGCAGGATATGTGGGACATAAAGGGGAGAAGGAGACACTATTCAGGGTGAGGTGGTTTAGAAATATGAGCAAATTTATTAAAAATAAAAAAGGAAAAGGCACAGGTACTTAAGTATTCACAGCCTTTGCCATGACACTCAATATTGAGCTCAGATGGATCCTGTTTCCATTGAGCATCCTTGAGATGTTTCCACAACCTGATTGGAGTCCACTAGTAAATTCAGTTGAATGGACATGATTTGGAGAAGTGCACAGCTGTCTATATAAGGTCCCACAATACCATCCCTACAGTGAAGCATGGTGGTGGCTGCATCATACTGTTGGCATGTCTTTCAGCAGAAGGAACTGGGAGATTAGTCAGGATGGAAATATCAATGCAGCAATGTACAGAGGCAACCTTGCTGAAAACCTGCTCCAGAATGCTGAGGACCTCAGACTGGGGAAAATGTTTATCATCCAACAGGACAACGACCCTAAGCACACAGCCAAGATAACAAAGGAGTGCCTACAGGACAACAATGTCCTTGAGTGGCCCAGCCAGAGCCCAGACTTGAACCCAATTGAACATCTCTGTAGAGATCTGAAATTGGCTGTGCACCAACGCTCAACAACCAACCTGATGGAGCTTGAGAGGTCCTGCAAAGAAGAATGCAAGAAACTGACCAAAAATAGGTGTGCCAAGCTTGTAGCATCATACTCTAATAGAATTGTGGCTGTAAATGCTTCAAAAGGTGCTTCAACAAAGTATTGATGAGAGTTTGTGAGTACTTATGTACATGTGATTTTTTAGATTGCTAAGATTTCAAACACACTTTCATATTGTCATTATGGTTTATTGTTTGTAGAATTTGGAGGGAAATAATTAACTTTGTCCATTTAGATCTTTTAGAACTTTTTTACAACAAAATGTGGAAAAATTGAAGCACTGTGAATACTTTCCGGATGCACTGTACATGAAACAAAAGGTACCGTCTGAAAGAGTATGTTCTGCTGCAAATAATGAGGGGGGGGTCTGTCCATGTGGGTTTATCACAGCCATAGATGTCGATTCTCAAATTGAAGTACTTTTCACCATCTGAATTTCTTTCATTTAAAAACCTTACAGACAAGTAGTAGGAAGTGAAACTGACAAAATAACATTTGTGCAATGAGGTAATTTTTTATTGACCTATTTGTATCTCATTCTAACACTGTCATACTGATTCTTAAGATCTGAGGTCAAGCAAACATGGATATTACAGAGAAATAGTGTAATATTCCTCATGCATGGTTTACATGCGTTCTACAATAATAAACAAAAAATCTAACATACATTTTTGAATTCATCTTCTAGCCAATAGACTTCTGAATCAAAAACCATAAAGCACTTCAATGTAAGACAAAATATGACTTTTTCAGAGGCCAAAATATCAACATAGTGTCAAGAGGATTTCATACCACACAGTTGAAGGAGGGTTATCAAATCTGTCATCAAGAAATAATTATTTTCTAACAAAACCATGTGTTCCACAATAATTGGCACCCATTTGTACAACCTCCTTGTTGCTCCTAACAGCACTGAGTCTTCTCCTTTAACATGTAGAGTAAAAAGGTTGGAGAATACAGAGCAAGGAATTTGAGCCCATTCCTCTTTACAGACGATTCTTGGTCCTCTCTTAGGCACTCTCGTCTTCAGCTCAGCCTAGAGGTTTTCAATAGGATTTAG
>JACXGM010034599.1:0-11927 GCA_016801145.1 Umbra pygmaea | reverse complement strand
AGACAATTACTCGATGCCGACACATCTTTCTAGCTAATTTACATGCTGAAGCTATGTTCTGCTTAGTAACCTCTGACTGTTTCATCCTAACGTCGTTGGTGCCAACGTGAATAACAATATCTCTGTACTCTCTAGCCTTGCCCGTTTTTGATTTCGCTAGCACCAATCTCAGATTAGCCTCTACGTCGGTAGCCCTGGCTCCAGGTAAACACTGTATAATCGCTGGCTGATTCTTCAGTCTAATATTACGGGTAATGGAGTCACCGATTACTAAACTTTTCATTTTGTCATTTGTCCTGCTTAGACGCGTCTGCCGCTCAATCCCCAAGAGAGACGACTCAGGCCCTGAATTAGAGTCAAGTGGGGAAAACCGGTTGAAAGTGTCTGTCGGTGGTATAGAATTCGACACCAGCCGAGCAGGAAGACGGCGCCCTTTACCAGCAACCATGAGAAAATTGTCCAGCTGCAAGGACAGTGCGGGGGAGTAGCTACTACTATCAACACTGCCTGGTGGCTCAGACGCGTTCTTATCGTTAGCTACACTGGGATTTTCCTTTTCTGGCAACTGCGTCTGAAGCCGAGCCTCTAACTTAGCTATCTTAGCAAGAAGGAGAGAACTGCAACTGCAGTACGACATGCTACTTAGCTTTCGACTGGTCGCAGTAGATGAGAGACTCCTCTGTTGTCCAATAGCGTCCCGGGGTAGACACTCGATTTCGAGGCGGAAGTTTCCGAAGTACTGTAGTTACCCAAGGCAGAAACTCAGAGTGTCCAAAATTAGCGTCTCGAGGTGAAAACGTTGAAACAACAATAAACTAGTACTTAGGTAGACTCGTAAAAATAGAGTTTATCGTATATGATATATGATAAAATATAGATAAACGTTTAAGAGCTTGGCAATTTGCCAGTGACCAAGAGCAAGCAACAACACAGGCTAGTGACGTATAACTGAACAACATGATATTACAATTGCTACATTACAGGAAGATGTTATTAAATATATTTCATGTAGAAGTTCAATTTCACTGAGGCGGGACAGACCAAAATCATTACTTTTAAAGGGATACATACAATCTGTTCATGTTTATTGTTTATTTAAAAAATATATATATATACAAGTTTATTTGAATTCACAGTATAACACATTTTTAGTAACATTTTTACTATTTTGCTCTTCACATTTGATGTGAACATTTTTACTATTTTGCTTTAAATCACTTTTAAAAAGGTAATGGGACTCTATTTGTGGAATGGCCCAGCTACGTCCGAGGTTGTGACTGGAATTTACACCTGTTGCACCAAATAAAAATAAGACTAGTCGTAGCTAAGTCCAGTGTAAGTAATGCGCATCCGTGAGAACAGAATATTCTTAGTGATATAGTTGCTAGGCAGTGTTATTTCCTTAATTAATCCAACAAGATAAAATGGACAAAGACAGTTTTAAACGTTCCAACGTTGCCCCCTGGCAACCGTTTCGCCTCATAACCCACAGATTTTAAAAGAAAAGAGAAGCTACCATTAAAATACTTGCATTTTATTGGATTGTATGGTTAAAAAAAATTTATTTTCAAGTAATTGATCCCTAAATTCGATGTGTCTACAAGAGCATTAATATAATAAATCCCGTTTACGAATACAAAGCCAAAGAATTTGTGCGTGTGCTGTGCACTACGGCATGACAAATGGACTTTAGACAAAGCAATTTGCATCGTCCTAACTTGAGAAAGATAACAGAAAATATATTCACCATTTAGCATGAGGAATGGCAGTGAAGTGTCAGTCTTAACAAGCATTACTATTCAATACTGTTGTGATGGAAAACATTGTTTAACGTTTTAAGATAGATCGAACAGCTGAAAGTGACTGTTTAAGATTTGTTTGTAACGTACAGTAAAGTTACTACAGTTTTGACAAAAACACTTTGGCTATTTCCAGGCATTTAATTGATAGTTAAAGGTAATAGGTTACCCTTTGACTTTTACTAATCCAAAACACTTGTTCAAACCTGATAATTGCACACTCAATCTGCTGTTAATTCATAGCTAGTTATTAGTACGATTTGTGGTCGGTGCAAACGTAAACAATGTGCCCTGCATTTTCGATTGTACGAAACGGTCTTTCTCCAAAGAAATTACAGCTAATCTTAATGCAATCAGTCAGAAAAACGGGACATTTTAAATAATTTATATAAATCGCCACCCTGCGCCGACCAGGCGTAGCTCATTGAGCGCTTACGTGCAGCTGGTACAACAGGTATAAATATATAACTCCAACGTAACTAGGGCATTTTAGGTCTGACATACAGTTACGAGTACGACCTATATACGTCCAGTTGGTGCAACCGGCAGGTGCTGGTGCATTGCCGTGATGTTAGAATGGAAGGCCATCTCCATTTTTCAAAGACAACATGTCACAGAATTGTTTCCTTTTAAATTAAAGAATTCCCATACTTTAGAAGAACGAGTGTGCCGCACTTCTGAAAGTCTGTGGAGCCACTCGTGTCGCTATTACTCTCCGGCACCACTGTCTTTGTTTTGGGTCTGAAGAATCGGCGCGCATATTTTTCATGCGTTGTCCCAGCCCTAACATATGGTGATCTATAAGAAAATGTACAAGTGTTATCACAACAAAGTGCAATGTGACAGTTGTCATCTACAAATACCATTTAAATCAAACACACTCTAACCTAAAACTAATATAAACATTTTGGGAAAAAATAAAGTTTTTAAATTAATCTATATTATTTATTTTATATAAGGATCATAAAATGATTTCACATGTACCAGGCGATAAACTATTTAGTAATGGGTGGACACTTCAAAAAATGCTGGGTTGTTTCTGTAAACAAATTGTTGGGTTGATTGTGCTGGGTCAAAATGTTGGGTTCTTTGGGATACTATAAACACATTATTGGGTTGCTCATGCTGGGTCAAATGAGTTGGTACGGGGTCATTCACAAATAAACAGCTGGTTGGGTTATTTTGACCCAGCAACTGGTTTATTACTTTTTCATTGTTTGCGGAACTTTCTGGTTTCTTCACTTCTGACTCGAGGAGCACACCACTCAGAGCAGGCAGTGTTTTATGGTAAGTTAATATGAATGTTATTTTTTACCTAGATTTTTAATAAGTTGTGGTAGCCACAACCTAATTTCTTACATTAAATAGACACAGCTAGCCGGTTAGATTTTTTGGACAAAATTTTGCATCGTTAAATCTTTTGTTGTAAACCAGCTATACTATATGAAGTTTTTTTTAAATATGCTGTTTAAATTGTAAATTATTAACATAGTTATCGTGTTCCTTGTGAACGTTGGGTATATAAAAGTGAGGAAAACGTTTTGTATGAAATCCATACAAGCACAGTAAGTTAGTCCTTCGCAGGACTCACGCATATAACGTAGTTATAGTGAGTTGTGTGTTTCCACATTTGGTCATATTTGGTAATGTTTCCAACACAATTTTTTTATACTTAACCAAAAAATCTTAACTAGCATGTCAGTTATAATGCAACACACTAAGTGATTGTGTGTAATCAACAGGTTGGGACCAACATGGTTGAATATTTACAACATGAGATGACTGGAGCATTGCTGCACATTCTGTGCCTCAGAGATGAGACGAGGGGGATATGTCAGAGCTTTGCCATTGTTCCAGGCCACGCCATCGAGACATAAGCTGTTTCTCAAAGTCAAGGAAGGATCTTTCAAAGCCAGAATTATGAGGATGCTACATCATCGAAAACCATCAAAGGACTGTTCCAATATCAAGGATCCTCCGAATTTCAACCAAGGACTGAGTCCTTTATTCTGAGAATTTTCCATAGACAGTAAAGGATGCATATTATGCATATACACTCATCTAAAGGATTATTAGGAACATCCGGTCAATTTCTCATTAATGCAATTATCTACTCAACCAATCACATGGCAGTTGCTTCAATGCATTTAGGGGTGTGGTCCTGGTCAAGACAATGACAGAATGGGAAAGAAAGGTGATTTAAGCAATTTTGAGCGTGGCATGGTTGTTGATGCCAGATGGGCTGGTCTGAGTATTTCACAATCTGCTCAGTTACTGGGATTTTCACACAACCATTTCTAGGGTTTACAAAGAATGCTGTGAAAATGGAAAAACATCCAGTATGCGGCAGTCCTGTGTGCGAAAATGCCTTGTTGATGCTAGAGGTCAGAGGAGAATGGGCCGACTGCTTCAAGCTGATAAAAGAGCAACTTTGACTGAAATAACCACTCGTTACAGCCGAGGTAAGCAGCAAAGCATTTGTAAAGCCACAACACGCACAACCTTGAGGCGGATGGGCTACAACAGCAGAAGACCCCACTGAGTACCACTCATCTCCACTACATATAGGAAAAAGAGGCTACAATTTGCAAAAGCTTACCAAAATTGGACAGTTGAAGACTGGAAAAATGTTGCCTGGTCTGATAAGTCTCGATTTCTGTTGAGACATTCAGATGGTAGAGTCAGAATTTGGCGTAAACCGAATGAGAACATGGATCCATCATGCCTTGTTACCACTGTGCAGGCTGGTGGTGAAATGGTTTGGGGGATGTTTTCTTGGCACATTTTAGGCCCCTTAGTGCCAATTGGGCATTGTTTAAATGCCACGGCCTACCTGACCATTGTTTCTGACCATGTCCATCCCTTTATGGCCACCATGTACCATGTACCTTTATGGCCACTCTGACGGCTACTTCCAGCAGGATAATGCACAAAGCTGGAATATTTAGTTCACTGTACTAAAATGGCCCCCACAGTCACCAGATCTCAACCTAATAGAGCATCTTTGGGATGTGGTGGAATGGGAGCTTCGTACCCTGGATGTGCATCCCACAAGTCTCCATCAACTGCAAGATGCTATCCTATCAATATTGGCCAACATTTCTAAAGACTGCTTTCAGCACCTTGCTGAATCAATGCCACGTAGAATTAAGGCAGTTCTGAAGGCGAAAGGGGGTCAAACACAGTATTAGTGTGGTGTTCCTAATAATCTTTTAGGTGAGTGTATGTTTATCCTTTGAGCTCCCAAATCACCCGATTGTGCGCAAAGCAGACGTTAGTGGAGTCGGAGCGATTACGAGGCACTATGCTTTCAAATTTAAGTATCTTTAGTGTTTAACGTTTCTGTTCATTTGTTAAAACAGTAGTACATATAAGTAAAGTTTAACGTTTAAATGCCAGTACAAATTGCTACTGTCTACTGTTGAACTGCAGTGCCAAAGGCTGACATTTTCACTGAACGCAATGACGTGCACTTGCTAGCATGTTCCATTTATGTGTTCTCCGAATGCTAAGGAGGACCCTCGTGTAACGTTCCCCAGTTCCCCTTCCCTGGAAACTGCCACTTCCCTATTTTACGTTGCTCAGAACTACAATTCCCATTCCCCAGTTTTTCTTCCTGTGGACTAAAGCTTCCCTAGTCATGCCTGTTCCGAACTACAATTCCCATAACCCGGACTCAATCATCCAAATTCTGAACACCTGCTCTCACCCAGTCCTATTTAAGCCACACACTCACCATTGCCTCTTTGTGAGGTATTATGATTCTTCTATTCCTGTACCATGTTAGAAGCAATCCTGCCAGCTCGTCTTATGCCTAAGTGTTCCTACGTTGCCACTTTGCCTGTGAGTACTGTAGTCTGTTTGTTTGTTCATATATTACATTCCCAGTACTCAAGTCTGTTTTTTTTGTTCTCTGCCCTGCGTCTCTTTTGTTTGTAGTTATTCCAGTATAGGCACTTCTATGTGTGTTCCAGTAACCTTTTGCTTTGTCCTTTGAGTATGAGTAGTAAACCTTTAACTCCTTTTGTTTAATAAATATTCTATATGTAAGACTTGCTTTGGACCTGTTTGGGTTGTAACACATGCCTGGCAGCCCTAGCATTACACCTCGCCTAACCTCTAAATTAAATTGTAATTGTATGAGTTCAAATTAGTTTCTAACTTTTAATGCCTGAATATATGGACAGATTTAAATTTGTAATATAAAGTCTACAATTGTATTAAATACTTGTATTCAAAAAAGTATAAATGTATTAAATAAAAAAACAATTAAACAAGATTGAAATCATATAGTGGCCATTCATAATATAAAATATGTTAGCCAACTAATTTTATCAAGGCAATGAGACAGGAAATAACCCAGCACATGAGTAAGATTTAACCCAGCAAGAGGGTTAATTTCAACCTGGTTGGGTCAAATGAATGACCCAGAAATATGGGTTAAATGGTAAAACCCAGCACTTGGGTCAAACCAACCCAGCGTGTGTTCTGTCCAATAGTGAACCAGCTGTGGGGTTAAGGTTGGGTTGTTTTAACCCAGCAGTTTTTAGAGTGTATGAACACGTATTTTGTCACATCAACACAATTTGGTGGTCTTGTGCAGGGACAATGTGGTCTGAAGAGGTTGAAGAGCTTGGGTCTCCTGCAATGTTCACTGACAGCAGTGTGCACCTTGACAGAGATGGGAGTCGTCAATCAAATGTATTTATAAAGTTCTACTTACAACAGCAGTTGTTACAAAGTGCTTTGACAGACACCCGGCCGAAGATACCCAAGAGCAAGCAACAAGTGATGCACAGTGGCTAGGAAGAACTCCCTAGTAGGTGGGAGGTAGTAAGAAACATGGAGGCCAGTCTCAAGGAGGTGGCCAGTCCTCTTCTAGCTCTACCAGGTGGGGAATCTGTAGGTACACAGCCCATTGTTCTGAAGTCACATTCTCAGTGTTCAGATTGTACTAAAAAGAAAACAGGAATAGGTAGGCTGTGACAATAGTCTTTGTTTGGCATCAACACATTTTAGTTGACACTTGTGAAGGGAGAACTCAACGCTCTCTGCAGATGTACAGCTGGAGTCACCAGTTGGAAAAGTGATCACCAACATCTTTGACTTTATGACGTCTTCTGGTTCTTCCTTGGTCCCGGGAACTCAGTTCACTCACAACAATGCTTAACTCTCCAGTAGTGGTGAACGCACCTCTAGAATCAGGTCTAAATCACCTGAATACTAACACCTGTGCTATCTGGTCTGTATATAAACACCCACACTTCATTTCCTCTTTGTGAGGTATTGTGATAACTGTGTCTGTTCTGAGCAATCTAATTCTGTGTATTTTGTTCTGACCTATATAGCCTTTGTTATTTCTCTGAGTTTTGGATATTCCCTTTGGTACGGTTGCATTCTTCTATTTATTCCCAGTTGTCGAACCTGACTGCCTGATTTCCTGGTCTATTCCTGCCTGTAAGAGATCCAGAGTTGTGTACCGAAACCCGCCTGTCTGAATACCCGTGTTCAAGCCCTGACCAAGCCCGTCTGAAAGCCTGCTTTGACCAGCCCGACTACGCCTGTATACATACTATTCGTTTGCCATTTGCCCTGTTTGTTTATACGTCTCACTGTGAGATCCAGCAAAGACTGCATTAAACATTATTAACAGTCTCTCCTCTGGTCCAAGTCTATTCGTTACAGACTTGGGCACCAGCACAGCAGTGAGTGCAAAGCATGGGGAAAGGAAGAGGTCATCAGGCCACTTGTTCCATGGGTTTGGGTCCTGCTAGGATAAACATGACAACAGAAACATTAGAGTCCTGGATCTTGGGTATAATAACTTGGTACAGCACAAATGCCAAAATTAATACATAATCTGCCTCTAGCCCCCTGTCACAAATAAATAAGACTTTAATGGGGACTGAGAAAGGACAGAAAGACCTTAGTCCTCCGGCACAAACTATTGCAGCATAACCCGATGCAATGTGAAATATTTTGTACCCAGTGTAAATACCCAGTTTAAATAGAGAATTGCCATGAAAAATAAAAGACCTGAATTAGGTTTGACCGCCAGAGCTGAGTCTGTAAGGTTGTATAGTGAACTACTTTCTGAATAGTGCTTAGGCCTATGTGCCTCTATTCCAGGTTGTTACAGATTTTTTTTGAGTGCATACTGACTGTATGAGTAAAATGACGACATTAAAATGTTAGACATACCACTACATTACACATCGGCACCATTGATCTTTCTGATGAAGTTGACGGCATAGGATTCTGTGAATAGTAAATAAAAAAAGAGTTTATAAAATCAGTTCAATATAATATAGATGTATTAGGTAGGGCCTTCTTGCATTGCCACAAACTGCATTGCCATTACTATAAGTATGTGGTGTTTGAGGAAGACACTCATGAGTGTAATGTCCAGCCCTGTGTGGGCTGTTAGATGGACTCCCCTTTTGTTCAGTTAGCTCTCATGTGTTTATGTCTGCTTTTGTTTTGTATTCAGTGCATGCACGGTGGTTCTGTTTATATGTTCATGTTCCCTTTGAGTTGCTTCCCTATGTGTGTTGTTTAGATTTCTATCCTGTAGGTGTGTTTCAGTGTTTGATTTTCTCCCTCCTGTGTATTGTTATGTATTGGTTCCCCCTAGTGTCCTTTTTGTGATGTCTGTTGATAGTTCCTTTCTGTGTTGTATACTGTCGTCGCCATGGTTTCCCTCTGTGTTGATTACGTCCCAGGTGTCTGTCATTCGTTCTCATTTGTTTCGGTATTTAGTTTGTGTTTTTGTTTCCCTCCTTTGTCGGTCAGTGTCTTACTGTTACGTGTTCCGGTTGTATGGTTTATCTTTTGGAGTATCTGTAGTTTAGCCCCACTAGGCAGTTTTTGTTTATCTGAGTCCGCAATAAATATCATTGAATTATTGCAACCCTTCGCGCCTGTCTCTCCACTACACCATGGGGAATCGTGACAATGAATGGACAAAAGAAATCTCAGTCCATTCAGAAACAAATGTAAGCCATTGTTATAATAATGGCTCTAGGCGGACATGTATCCCTTACCCCAATCAATGGTCCAAAAATATAGTCATGTATATTTTGTTGTGCCATATGTGTAACAGCATGTAAAGGTTTTTTATTGCTTTTTGTCAAGCCCCCTTGGCTCCTGGACCAGTGTGCAAAATTTGGGGGCCATACCAACAAGTCAACATTAAAATGCTACATACATTTCTTACTATATTTCGAAACGTATTTAAAAATCCTAGCTATTTTTCACTTCCAAAAAGTGTCGGTGTTGTGCAGGATGATGTCCTACATCATTGCAGAGCAGGGTTGATTTTGGCAGCTTTTTAGTCATTTCAGTTTGTTTTTAACAGTCTACTGTAACTATGGACAACATGTCTTGTGTGGTTGGACACGGCTATCTGATGTGAGTAAAAGATGTCCCAAATATAATTTTTTCATATGAAGAAAATCAAAAGACCAAAATGGGAAACAGAAATTATTTTATTATTTTTATTATTTCTTTGAGATCATGTAAATTCAGCTAACCTCATATCCCATCATCTGCAGAATCTAAATGCAGTGACCAAATACATTACAGCTTTTTTCTAGAGTCTTTGGATACTGATAAAAAGTCAAACTAAGACCAATATGGCTGCCAAAATCCACCCTGTTTCTAATTCCTAATTCCTTCTGGTAATGTGTTTAGTAAAAAAGGTGACTGTCTAAAAAACATGACGGATTTGGAGACGCAATAGCTCCGGCTGTGTCTAAACAACAGAGATGCGCCACCACTCATTCTTTTCCTCTGATCTTCCTCATTCGAACGGTACCAAGCTTTCATTGCTAGCTTTTGTTGCTAGCATAACAGGTACTGTTTGGCGTCGTATACGACACTGTCAGGTCCAGAGGGATAATTATACATTACATTTTAGTCATTTAGCTGAGGCTCTTATCCAGAGCAACTTACAGTAAATGCAGGGACATTTCCCTGGAGCAATTTAGGGTACAGTACCTAGCCCAATGACACAACATTTAGCACAGTAGTGAATTAAACCTGCAAAATTTTCGAGTACATGTCTGACTCCCTAACCAGTTATCCATCTGCAAAAGTTGGTTTCAGTAGACTGCAGTTATTTTCAAATGATTAATGAAATCCTACAAACGTAATTAATATTTCAATATCAAATAGAGTTGTAATTACTGTACCTCATCACGAAGTAATTTCTGTAGTCATGTCAGACCTTTGCCATTGTTCCAGGCCAGCCCATCGAGACATAAGCTGTTTCTCAAAGTCAAGGAAAGATCCTCCGTTTTGCCCATTGGAAAACGGAGGAACAGCAGGCAGCTTCAAAATGTGTTGTGGCCAATTCGTTCAGTACGTACTGTACTAGTAGTTCCCTCGCTAAGTCCTCCAGCATAAAATGACGGCTACACATGCAATTTCTTGAAGATACTTGCCAGCATATTCACGTCATAATTCGGGTTCTGAAGAGCAAATAAGCAATGTTTAAGTCGGTCAATATCCTCACCGGAAAAATATGATCTGAGATGCCTTTTTGCTTTTGCAACCTAAAACACAACAGACATTAGGCATTTTATTTTTTCAGGAATTTATCTATTACAGATAAGAAGCAGTACTGTAAACTAGTTACTGAGAAAAGGAATATATGGCGCAAGTATTTCTTTTTACCTAAGACAAAACCATGCCCATCTTCCGTAGACATGCCCTTGTACATTCATAAAAAAACGCAAAGCACTCTGGAACTTGTAGGAGCATAACAATTCAATGGATGAATGTCCTTTATTGACTACAGACAGTTTTCTCTGTGATTTGGCGGTCAATTTGAAAAATTCCCCCAAAAATGTAATCATAATAGATATGAACTTCTGTGGGTGAGTAGTGTAGAGACCCTGTGGAATTGTCCTTAAAGTAAGGAAAAATGACAACACCTAGGATAAGAACCATGCTTGCAGTTACCTCCGTGATTGGTTAACGAGAGGTCTGTGCTTATATGCATGTGCTGTTTGAGTGCCATGGTGAGCAGTGATTAAGCTAAATGACAGACTAGAAAAGAAAATGTAATGTAATACACTGCAGATAAACAAAGCATCTTTGCGCTGATTTTTAAATACATACATTTGTTATAATCATAATCTTTGTAGTAGGCTACTTCAATTTCAATAAAGCAGATGTTTTATGAATCAGTAGTGAGCTAGGAGTCTTCTGGACTACCTAAGTCTCCCAGACTTCGCCACTAATTTTAGTGCTACATTTTCTGAGATACTTCCATCCCTAAGACTCTTTGTGAATACATCCCCTAATTGTACTGTATATTATGTAACCTGTGTGTACACTTTTGCGAGATGATATCATCTTTCCACTCATCCTCAGATTTGACAGCTGGCATGAGTATAGACCTGGGGGCTGGCACTGAGGATGGTCCAGAATTGAATTTTAGCCCTCTTTCTACAGGAAAAAGTTTTACAGCGTCTGGAGTACTTCCAATTATAGCCTTGTTATTTGAGCCCTCTGTATGCTGTCAGTAGGAAAAAGAAAAAGAGAATGTGGTACAACATAGACCAAATAGAGAACAGGAAGCTTACGCTGAGAAATTAAACTGAGTAAGTTCATGGTGTCATTGTATTAGCGTAAACAGACAGTTTGCTATGTGGTCTATGTTGTACCAAATTCTCTCCTTTAAACCAACAGCACTAGGAAAGCTTAAACAACAGGGCTATGGTTGTATGTACTCTGGAGTATTGCTTTAAGCTCTTTTTTTCATATCTGTATTATGACCTAATTGTATATTATGATAGCATTGTCTATCTCTCCACTAATTTCCAGATTCAATAGCTGCCATCGACCGGGGGGCTGGGACTATGGCCAACGCTGAAGAGGTTTTCAATCCACCTACTACAGGACCAGGGGCCTCATGTATAAATGTTGCGTACGCACGAAAAGCTTGCGTACGCTGGTTTCCAAGCACACGGTGTGATGTATAAAAATTTACTTGACGTGAGAATATGCGGGCCGTCACGGAAACTTTTGAGCAGGCGTGAGAATGTGCGGGCCGTACGCAAAGTCTTGTCTGACTCTGTAACGTGACAAATTCTAACTGAAAAGTGCCATAACTCACCAAAA
>JACXGM010034598.1:0-11927 GCA_016801145.1 Umbra pygmaea | reverse complement strand
GCCAGAAGGCAAAGCTCTCGATCTACCGGGCAGTTTTTGTTCCTACCCTTACCTATGGTCATGAAGGCTGGGTCATGACCGAAAGAACGAGATCCAGGGTACAAGCGGCCGAAATGGGTTTCCTCAGGAGGGTGGCGGGCGTCTCCCTTAGAGATAGGGTGAGAAGCTCAGTCATCCGTGAGGATCTCAGAGTAGAGCCACTGCTCCTTTGCATCGAAAGGAGCCAGTTGAGGTGGTTTGGGCATCTGGTAAGGATGCCCCCTGGGCGCCTCCATAGGGGGGTGTTCCAGGCCCGTCCAGCTGGGAGGAGGCCTCGGGGAAGACCCAGGACTAGGTGGCGGGATTATATCTCCAACCTGGCCTGGGAACGCCTCGGGATCCCCCAGTCAGAGCTGGTTAATGTGGCTCGGGAAAAGGACGTTTGGGGTCCCCTGCTGGAGCTGCTGCCCCCGCGACCCGATCCCGGATAAGCGGACGAAAATGGATGGATGGACACAAAGATATTGATACGCAGTCCAGGATACGCTTCCAATGCAACAGAACCATCTGGTTCCAGCTAAAGAACTTTCCAGACACATCTACAGGGCTATTGAACACACTATATTCTGTCGACAATAATGGCACAGATCCAAAAAAGTGTTATAACACAACAGATCTGACGCTGGACACATATCGGTGCAAGCATGTATCACCACACAATAGGACACATTAGGTAATTTGCATTGCACTGTATAACCTAACTAAACCTAAATAAAACCCAGACATATTGTCTGGACCAAACAAAGGGAGGGTATGTACTTTGTTGGTTGGTGTGATGAAAACCCCACTGCCTGGACAAACTCAAAGAACTATTCATGGACCTCAAAGTATTGTTTTAACCTTACTACTTGCAGATAACACAAACCAACACAGTGTCCAAAAGCATACCCAGTCCCAAATGGAGGTCTTGTTAAAAGCAACATTAACAAGACCCTACTGCATGATATCAATTTAGTTATGGTCCACATATCATACAACATCTCGAATGTTATGTCAGCATTCAATGCACATTGCAGCAATGAAGACAAAACATACATTTGACAGACTCGCTGTCCGAGCCCCCCCCAGACGCAAGAGGCGGGGCTTAATTTCAGATGTTACTGGTCTCTTCAGGGCTGGTAACTCTTTGTCTAATACATACCAGTTAACAAAGCAGTCACAATATGTGGCTTAGATGGCAGACCAGGTGGCTACAGGTTTCCAGCATCTGACCTCCGGTAGTGACAGCACCATCAAAGCAGTCCGGTTGGAGGCTGAAGCCCTGTTGAAACTTAGTAAAATAGTTTTTAACCAAACACGCACAATTAAACATGATTTAGCTTGTAGGACTTATGCACAGGACTTGTTCACTACAGCACGACAGGAGATATTGGATCTCCATCTGGGCAAGACCCCACGCCATGCAGTCAATGATCTCATTGTTTCCCTTGAACTAGATAAGTGGTTCCAGGCTGACAATATACAGAACATTCACTATAACAAGTTATTGACCACTGTGATGATGTACAATTCTAAAAAATGTGTAGGCTGTATTGGTTTCTATGTAACTTTTCCTTTTGTCCTTCCCGAGCAGGTGTTCCCAAACTCCTCCACAATTTATCCCCTAGGCCTGGTTGTTAAGGACGAGGTAGTCAAATTAGATCACTTCACTGGATATTTTGTGAAAATGGAACTGACTTATTGGTAACTACTAGATCTTGTTGTCATGAAACTGTGAGTTATATAATCTGCACATGTAATACACTGCAATCTGTACACCTCAATGGCACTAAGGTTATAACTGTACATTCTTTACACGGCTATGCCAATGCTATCTAAGTGTCTCAAACCCAATGGTGTGTTGTTAGTGAAATGAAGTCCAGCTAACCACACTTTCTGTTTGGAAGTGACCGAGGATTTCACAATGGGACAGTTGCACATTTTAGGAAAAGTACCTACGGACATTGTTATTGCAACCTGGTGGGAGGACACATTCTATGAGGGAAGCACCCAGCTACTGATAGATGCTATGGCGATGGTACAACAACTCCTACAGGACACGAGCTACCACCTCGCCCAGGCCCAGGTGGAGGTCAACATGGCAAGGAAGACAGCTAAGATCCTGACCAGCGCCTCCACGGTGGCAGCCCGTTAAGAATACACCTGGTGGGACTACGTCTACCGGGGGTGTGTGGCGGCAAGCCTCATAGTGGTGACTATAACCATTGCACAATGCTGTTATTTCCGGTCCTAAATAAAACATCTCAAAGACACCACAACGACTTCCATTGCTTTGTTGCCAGTCCTACACTCTCGTCGGACCAGGCAACAAAACAAGGGATTGTAGTGGGAAATTAATGTTAACAGGACCAAATAATGACTCATTCAACAGCTGGCTTCCCATCACACCTCATCTAACAAAGGATTTCCTGGGGTGAATTAAGATTCATGGAAGGGGGGCAAACCCCCCCACTGGAGCACGTCAGACAAGTCCATGGGTGAAGCCCAACAGTTTAATGTATGCCACACAATTAAGCATGTACCTATGTGATTTTGGCTTTGATTCTCCCAGAAAGGGTGTTTTGGTTTTATTACATGTAAAAAAGGTTGTACAGGTCTTATTGTTTTCTCCACAGGAGTACGAGTAGAGACACATGCCATTGCACAGGTTATAGGTTTCTCTACAGGGTTACTAGAAGAAGAATGCTAGCTTCCCCCTCTGGAAGATATTTAAATGTTATAACACTGTTCTGTTGTTTCTACTAAGGCTAGCGCCAGCGAGACTGTGCATAATCAAATTATGTAATGTGGGGGTGTGCCAAGCCTGTTTGTTCTAACCCTGGCCAAGTGAAGTGAACACCATTCAGTATGCAACAGGGGGAGAGTGGGGGGTCAACGGAGCGGGAAGGATAAATTGCTTTGTTGTTAGTCAAGTTAGTTGAGTTCAAATCGTAAATGATTCTCCGGGCAAGCTTTTTGCCCTAGCTGTGTGATTAGATCGCTAGGATAATTGTAGTTTTTGGTAGGCCGAAGGATTTCAGAACGTGAACTATTTTGGGTATGTAACTTGTATTTCATTGTCCGGTTGTAGTGTTGTATTTCTTATGCTCTTTAACTGGAATTAAATGTTATTTGATTGTATACCGAGTTCCGTCTGAGTCTTCCTCAGTTATTTCCCACCGCTACCCTGGTAACTACATTCACTAGTATTCTGTTCATTTATGACACACACACATGCTTTGCTAGCAAGCTATTCCAGGCCTTCCATGTAATCACTGAGATGTAAACTACCCGCAGCGGGGCTTTCAGCCGGTTCAAGAAGGGATTTCTGTGTTGCAATTCGGCCGGGGAGAAAAGTTCAGCCCACCCCTGAGCATTCCTTATCCTCGCCTCTATTATTCAGTTCAGCCTCCGGAGGCATTTCCACTCATAGGGGCGAGCCGATGCACCTTAGGTCTCGCACGGCTGTAGCAGGCGTATCCGCGAAGACAGGTAGCCCATACATATTGTTTAGTGTGGCTCGGAGTTGCCAGGCTAGCTACCTGGCGGCTTTCAAGTTTACGCCCGCGAGGCTCTGGTTGAACTTGCTCTGCTAACACATAAACACACGGAGTCAGATTTATAGATATTAAATATCTACGAGGCAACTAAGATTCATAAGATCATTCTCCATGCTTTTCATTAAGTTATTATTTATCTTATAACTCAGTATATTGCCACAAGGGAAAAGGAAATATACCAATTAAGTGCATATTAATGGTAATCTTTTATTCCCATACTTCAGCAGCTACTCACTTCAGCAGTTGAAATTTCTGCAACTGAAGAGATAAAAAAATCTGTTGTCCTAATGTCACTAATGGAGATGGCCTTTTCTTAAAGGGGCAGATTCCGAAATACGACAGCATGGACAACCACTCAAGGGTCATGGACAGAATTTTTTTTTTTATTAAAAATGTTTCAATATACTCAATTTGAGTAATATCTTATTTAACAAAATATAAATAGAAAAAAATATATAAGTTTTATGATTTGACTATCTTACTCTCATTCAGATTTAATGAGCAGTGCTTGGGAAATAGCAAAATAACATACATCCTCTTATATAAAACTAAAGAAAATCTTGAAAATGTATCTAAAGAGGAAAGTAATGCTTCTGTTATGAATAACAAGCTCACCCTTCCATACTCATTTGTGTGTTAAGTTATCATGGCAAATGAGATATTTATGTTCAGGACACCAAAAGGCACCATACAGTGATATTGACCCAAATGGTATGGTACTGTAAATTGTGCAAAGCCTTATATACAAATATCAACCAATGTCTGGCACTTCTGGAGACCAGGGAGTCCCATCCAACTGAAGTGTACAAAAGACAATTAGTGCAAAACTCTACACCATTAATAAATCATTGTGCTGAGTGATAGACTGCAGCTAATCATCAGTGCATGGTGACACAATCAATGACATAACACCCTGATAGAACCAACCTGATTAACTTAAACAGAAATGAGTGTAGAAGGAATTGAACTGCGTGGAGGACAATCAAACTAACCTGTAAGGGTGTGACGTGACATTTTTGTGTAGTTATTTTAGTTTTTCACAGTTGTCTGCTCCTTGAAGTATTCGTTTTACATTTAGGGACTTTCAATTCTGTATTTTTTTTAATTAATCTTTTAATTGGAGGATCAGAGATGTTACATTTTACAGGAGGTGAAACAGTTCTCCAGTCTCATTTTATCTTAAACACATAGAACTTTATAAAAGCCCCCCCAAAAAAGAAAACATTGCTTTATAATATCCCCCCCCAAACATGGTTATCCCACCCTTCCCGTCCCCTATATTTTGACAACATTCTAGGAGAACAGCTTTTTTTCTCTTTTCCATTTGTCCCCGTTTTTCATTTTGTTTGTTACACAATTCTTCGAAACAGTTCAAAGATTTACACATTGAAAATAAGAACACAATTGCATAACCACATTACGACACCATTTGGGAAACAAGGTTTTAAACTCACAGTTTCACAGTCGCCCATCAGGTTACTCAGTTCTCACCACATTAAGGTAGTTGACCATTGGTCTGTATACTCATACATAGAAAAAATAGACAAGGGAAACGAAGAGAAGAAGTGTCTCAGATTTCAGGCAATACCTTAAGATTCTCAAAATATGTCACAAAGGGCTGCCATTTTAGGTAAAATTTCTGGACTGACCCTTTCAGTGTGAATTTAACTTTTTCTAGTTTAAGAAAAAATAAAGCATCCCTCAACCATACGGCCACCGCTGGTGGAGTAGCGGATATCCAAACTAATAAGATCCTACACCGGGAAAGCAGTGATGAAAAGCAATAATGTCAGATTGGTCTCGGGTTAAAGTTAAGCTCTCATTTGGAATACCAAATATTGCAATCAGTGGACAGGGCTCAATTTGAATTTTCATGACTTTGGATAGAGTTTGAAAAACAGATGACCAATATTGATTTAGATAGGGGCACAGACAGAATGTGTGTGTTAAATCAGCTGGAGAGAGGGAGCATCTATTACAACTCCCGTCTGTTCCTGGATATAAATCTGCTAGCCTAGCCCTACTGAAATGAGCTCTATGCACTACTTTAAACTGAATGAGCCCCAGGCGTGCAGGATGAGTTAATCCTTTGTAGTGCATCCTCCCAGAGTCTGTCCGACAAGTCAACCATCATTTCGCCTTCCCACCTTATCCTGATTTTTGAAAGGTCATGGTTTTCTAGAGTCATGAGTTGAGAATATAACCTTGATATCAGTCCTTTTTTTGGACAGAGGGTAATTTCTTCCCATGGTGCCACAGTAGGGAGGACCGGAAAAGAAGGGAACAGTGCTTTGACACAGTGACGTATCTGGAGATATCTAAAAAAGTTACTGCGTGAAAGATCATACTTTTGGCAAATATTATCAAAACTATCAAACCATTCTTTACAATACAAGTTCTTAAAACAGGAAAGCTGCTTCTTGCCCCACTGAGTAAATGCTAAATCGAGAGAGGAGGCTGGAAATAGATGATTCTTACAAATAGGGCGTTGGGGGGAGGGAGAGGTGAATTTGTAATGATTTCTGAACTGGGCCCAAATTCTAAAGGTGGACAGCACTATGGGGTTTGATGTAAACCTGGACCACTTTGTGGGCAAGGAAGAGTACATCAAAGCAGGGAGGGATGATGAGTGGCAAGAGTGTGCCTCAAGTGTACACCAGTCGGGGTCTGGCACATGGAGCCAGAAAAACATTTTCTGCAAATTTGCTGCCCAATACTAGTGAATAAAACTTGGGAGAGCAAGTCCCCCCACATCGTGTCCCCTCTGAAGTAAGCATTCGTTATCTCTTGGAACTTTATTTTTCCAGATGAAGGAGGTAATGGATGTGTTAACTGATCAAAAAAATCATTTAGTAAGGAATAACGTTAGACATTGAATCAAATCCAAATACATTGGGAGTACGATCATCTTCACGGACTGCAGTCTCCCTGCAATGGTCAGAGGTAGACTGCTCCACCTTTGGAAGTCAGCTTTCATTCTGTTAACTTGACGTGTAAAATTATCCCCAAAAAGAGAGTTGAAGGAGCGCGTAATGTTGATTCTACGGTATGTGAATCCAGAATGTGTTAAGTGGAAGGAGACTGCTTCTTGTTTAATTTGCATTGCCAAATCATTAATGGGGAAGCATTCACTTTTCTGGTAATTAAGTTTGTAGCCAGAGAAAGTCCCAAAATTGTTCAGTGGTGATATAATTACGGGGGCGCTAGTTACTGGGTTACTTACATAGATCAAGAGATTGTCTGCGTACAGAGACACTATGTTCCTCAGTCCCTTGCCCAACCCCCCACAGCAACAACGATGACTTCATTGTGACCGAAAGAGGCTCAATTGCCACTGTAAACAGGAGCGGGGATAAAGGACATCCTTGACATGTCCCACGTGACAAGGGGAAAATTTTGGAATGAGATTGATTAGTTTGAATGCATGCTTGTGGGGACGAATAGAGCAGACAAATCCATGCCAGAAACGTGTCACCAAACCTAAACCATTCTAATACGGCTTACAAGTATTTCCACTCCACCCAGTCAAACGTCTTCTCCGCATCCAGAGAGAATACAGCCTCTGCAGTCAATGAGGGACTGGGGGAGTAGATCATGTTAGAAAGTCGGCAAAAATTTGAGAAGGAGTGGCAACCCTTTATAAATCCAGTCTGGTCCTCGAACGGATTCTAAACGTGTGCCATCACCTTGGCAAACATTTTTGTATCAACATTTAGGAGGGAGATAGGACGGTAAGAGACACATTTAGTAGGCTCCTTGTCCTTTTTTAGGAGTAGTGCAATCTTGGCTTGTGTGAGGGTTGGGGGCAAGGAGCTGTTTCCCAATGATTTGTTAAATACTTCTAGCATAATAGGTGCAAGTATATCTTTAAATTTCTTTAAGAATTCAGGGGGGTAACCATCAGGTCCTGGAGATTTACCAGTTCACATATCGACGATGGCAGCAGTGATCTCTGACTGTGTAAGAGGTTGGTATGACGTCCTCTGGTTCTTCCTTGGTCCCGGGACCTCAGTTCACTCACAACAATGCTCAACTCCCCAGTAGTGGTGAACGCACCTCTAGAATCAGGTCTAAATCACCAATCTTTCAGTTCTCTGTGTCCTACATTCCAGGCGACAAGAACATCAAAGCTGATTCGCTGTCCCGGCAATTCGACCCTGCTAGAAAACCCATCGACCCGGAACCCATCCTGCCTGCCTCTTGCCTGGTGAGACCCATACAGTGGGACATTGACACTCTGATCCTAGAAGCTCTCAGTACTGATCCGGCACCACCTGAGACACATCCGAGGAGTCCCCGTGGCTGTTAGACCCCAGCTTATGCAATGGTGTCACACATCCCTCGGAATGGGTTATCCGGGATTCATAAGAACGGTCCAAATGCTCTCCGGAAAGTACTGGTGGTCCTCACTTCGGGAGGACTTCTCGGATTATGTTCTTTCCTGTCCAGTCTGTTCTACGTCCAAGACCCCGCGCCACCTGCCCTCAGGTAAACTGTTACCATTACCTGTTCCTAATCGACCATGGTCTCACGTGGCGTTGGACTTCAGTAAAGATTTGCCTACTTCGGCTGGCCTTACGGTCATACTGGTCCTTATAGACCGCTTTTCAAAAATGTGCAGACTGACACCCTTTGATAAATTGCCTAACGCCATGGATGTGGCAGAAAATTTCTTAATGTTTTCAGGCAGTATGGTCTTCCGGAGGATATAGTCTCGGACAGGGGTCCCCAGTTTACATCCCGTGTTTGGAGAGGGTTCTGGAACCGGCTGGGTGTTACGGTCAGTCTGTCTTCCGGGTATCACCCTGAATCCAACGGTCAGACTGAATGGCTGAATCAGGTGATTGGCACTTTCCTAAGGCAACAATGTTCGAACCACCCGCACGACTGGAGGCCCACTACCCTGGGTTGAGTACGCCCAAAACTCCCTGGTACAATCTTCCCTTGGCATCACGCCATTTCAGTGCATGCTAGGATATCAACCTACCTTGTTTCCCTGGGACACGGAGGCAGTGGATGTCGAAGCAGTAGAACAATGGTTCGCCGCCAGTTCCAAGGTCTGGGAGTCCGCGCATCAACACCTGGTGAGGGATTCTGGTGTCCAGAGGGCCAAGGTGGACAGACGTCGACCCCCTACGCCGCTATTCCATCCCGGTCAGAGGGTTTGGCTGTCCACCAAAGATATTCGTCACCGCTTGCCTTTTCGGAAACTAGCCCAGAGGTACATCGGTCCTTTCAAAATAATCCACTGTGTTAATCCTGTTACGTACCGCTTGCTTCTGCCACGCCAGTATAGGCTTGCGTCCTCCTTCCATGTGTCTCTGTTGAAGCCTGTCCATTATAGCCCTCTTCATCCCCCTGTGGCCTCCCGGACGCCCCCACTTCCGTTTGACGTCGGGGGTGCTCCGGCTTATCGGGTGCGGGACCTCCTCTCATCCCGGAGACGATGGGGGGTCTTGCAGTATCTGGTGGACTGGGAAGGTTATGGGCCCGAAGAACAATCTTAGGTCTCGGCGGCCGATGTCCTGGATCCGGACCTGGTTTCTGGGTTCCACCGGGACCATCCCGACTGTCCTGCTTTGCGCCCTCGGGGTCGTCTGCCTGTTGGGGCCTCTCGGTCTTCTGGAGCTGACCGTGGAGAGGGGGGTTCTATGACGTCCTCTGGTTCTTCCTTGGTCCCGGGACCTCAGTTCACTCACAACAATGCTCAACTCCCCAGTAGTGGTGAACGCACCTGTAGAATCAGGTCTAAATCACCTGAATATTAACACCTGTGCTATCTGGTCTGTATATAAACACCCACACTTCATTTCCTTTTTGCGAGGTATTGTGATAACTGTGTCCATTCTGAGTGATCTATTCTGTGTATTTTGGTCTGACCTTTATAGCCTACATTATTTCTCAGAGTTTTGGATATTCCCTTTGGTACTGTTGCATTATTCTATTGATTCCCAGTTGTCGAACCTGCCTGCCTGACTGCCGGATTTCCTGGTCTTTTCCTGCCTATACGAGATCCTGAGTTGTGTACCGAACCCCGCCTGTCTGACTACCCATGTTCAAGCCCCTGACCAAGCCTGTCTGAAAGCCTGCTCTGACCTGCCCGACTACGCCTGTGTACATACTATTCATTTGCCATTTGCCCTGTTTGTTTGAACGTCTTACTGTGAGATCCAGCAACGCCTGCATTAAACATTATTAACAGTCTCTTCTCTGGTCCAAGTGTATTCGTTACCTGTTGGTCTAACCCTTTCCTGTCTTCCGGCTCAATATTAGGTAATTCTAAGTCCTCTAAAAAACTATTCATTTTCATATCATCTGATGGGAATTCAGACCTGTAGAGTGTAGAGTAAAATGTTACAAAAGTATTATGGATTTCCCTTGGGTCGGTGACTACATTTTGATCCTGATCTCTCACTTGGGGTATGCAGCCTGACGTTTCAGCTGGTGAGCCAGTAATCGTCTTACTTTTTCTCCGTACTCATAGTGCTCCGTGTCTGCAGTAGCAAGTATTTCGCCTGATTGGCGGATATAAGATTAAGTTTATACCGCAAAGCTGTCCGTTCTTCATATAATTCTGGGAAGGGGCTTATAGAGTATTTGCGGTCTAAATTAGAAACTGAATCCCTCAGTTCTTGTACTTGTTTGCGGCGCTCCTTATTGACATGCGCCACATAGGAAATAATTTGTCCTCTCAAGTATGCTTTTAAGTTTTCCCAAAGTAGGGAATATGATATACCTTCCTTCTTGTTTACTTCCAGAAACGTATCTAAATTAGTAGCCACATGTTCACACAATTTCTCATTTGAAAGTAGCAGGGAATAAAGTCTCCAGAGGGATTGCTGTCTAATGTTCAAAGTAAAAGAAAGGTCTAAGATAAGTGGTGCACGATCTGAAATGATGATGGCCGAGTATTCAACTGATTCCACTGCAGGGATTAAAGAGCTATCTATAAAAAAGTAATCTATCCTTGAGAAAGAATGGTGGACATGAGGAAAGAAAGAGAATTGTTTGAAGGTCGGATTTCGAAAAACTCCATGGGTCTACACAGCCATTTAGTCTCATAAAGTCTGATAAGACCCTTGACATTGCAGAAGGTGAGGCAGACTTAGGGCTAGATTTATCGAGCGATGGGTCAATTGTACAATTAAGGTCACCTGCAAGGATCAATCTATGTGTATTTAAATTATGGAGGGATGACAGGAGTTTATTGGCGAAATCAGTATCATCCTAGTTAGGGGAATACACATTCACCAAAATAATGGGTGTTTGAAATATGAGGCCCGAGACAATGACATATCAACCATTTGGGTCTGAAATTATTCCATTTACTGAGAACTGAATTCGTTTACTAATCAAAATTGCCACCCCTCGTGAACGGTTATTAAATTTGGAGTGGAAGATATGATTAAGCCATGTTTTACGGAGTCTGGTGTGATCTTCTAGCCGTAGGTGTGTCTCCTGCAAGAACAAAACATCAGTTTTCAATTGTTTAAGGTGAGAGAAAATCCTAGAACGCTTCACAGGACCGTTCATCCAAATAACATTCCAGGACACAAACCTAACTGCAGCTCCCCCTATTGTGCTTATACCACCTGCTCATTTCAGTATTTTTTAAAGCATCTTCCGTTTCTAATTTTTTTTAGGTGCCTAAGACTTTAGATACAGTACTGTATGTCTAACACTATCCAGTTTTGTGAGTGTGTTAAATACAGTGATGCCGGTAACGCGTTACTTAGTAACGCGCTACTCTAACCTGACCACTTTTTTCAGTAACGAGTAATCTAACGCGTTACTATTTTCAAACCAGTAATCAGACTAAAGTTACTTTTCCAAGTCACTGTGCGTTACTGTCATTTTCCTTAGTAAAAAACATATATTTTTGCCTTCTTCTTGCATCTCCGGGAGTGAAGTCACGTATGTGACAAGTCACGTTTTCAGCATGAGGACAGTCGGAGCCGGCGCTAGCTAGGCAAGAACCGTTTGCCTAGCAACACTTATGCCAGCAACACAAACTCTGATTTTCCTTTTCAAAAAAATAGCGCTAGTAATTCAATATAATAATCATTGTTAATTCATTGCAAAGATAGGTAGTATGTCCATGTTCATGTGTTGCTAAAATTAGAGTCTGTCGGATGAAACAGACTCTAGGGCAGGGGTGCCCAATAGGTCGATCGCGATCTACCAGTCGATCGCAAAGACAATGCTGGTAGATCCCACATTTTTTATAAATGCTTTTGCTACATTTTTATTTTCATAAAAATAAATATAACAACATCATTACTTCTCCAATTAGTTTCTTTCTGACTTGCACTTAACAAATAGATTTTGACCAGGCAAGATTTTTGTTTA
>JACXGM010034597.1:0-11927 GCA_016801145.1 Umbra pygmaea | reverse complement strand
GAGAGAGAGAGAGAGAGAGAGAGAGAGAGAGAGAGAGAGAGAGAGAGAGAGAGAGAGAGAGAGAGAGAGAGAGAGAGAGAGAGAGAGAGAGAGAGAGAGAGAGCGATAGGGGAGCAGGTACAGAAAGTTTCATTTCAAAGTTTAGAGCCATAAACTCTATGGCACACAAGAGTAGACAACCTCCTTTGCCTATAAAGGCTCCACCAGTCTAAAGCAATGGCACTACAAATGGCAGTGGGTATATAGGTGCTATTACACATGTGCAAAATAAATTGGTGTGGGGGGGGGGTCATAGAATCTAATAAGATTAACCTTTGTGCAAGAGGAAACTGAAAGCCTGTGCTTTTCACGGATATCAATATGCCCAAAGGCGAATATACATATAGTTAGATTCACCATGGAAACCTGGTGGGTGGGTGGTTGGGTGGACTATATTGAATAGAACATTAAACATACATATACAGGCTAAAGATCCCTGCTAAAGATCCCTAAAAACATTCCTACAGATTATTGACATGCTAGACAATGAATAAAGCATTAATATGAGCTAGCTGATTAGCTGGCATCCTATGGGAGAATGTATCTGACTAAAGTAGACGTAATTTAGTTGTGATTTTGAAGTACTAAACTTGCCTTTATTCTGAAGATTGGAAAATACACTGTTGAATGACGAAAACAATTGAATGATAGATTATGTTGTTTAATTATTTTTATTATTAGCATACTATATATCCTATAGCATATAGAGATGGACAGGCCATCAATGCGAGTGTCAGAAAGGCCATAAAGCAATAAGCCCAGACGCGCATGGGCCAACGTCTTTACACAAAATCGAGGTAGGATATTTTAACACCCTGCTCCAGTATATCCGACGGCAGTGGTTACAGAACGACATATCTACAGAAGACGATGAGATCACAAAGTATTTTTTAGACCGGTACGATTAAAGCTCATAACGAAGAACATATTATATACATAATACCATCTTCAGAATTCAGTCAATTTAAACAAAGCTAATGAATCGACAGAGGGGGAGGGGGAATTAGAAGATGCATGGCTATAATGCTAATCCAAAAGATTGATTTTAATATGAAAATAGTTTTACTAAGCTATATTCATTGCAGGCTATAATATTGGAACGGTTCTGAAAGATATACAATTATTTAGATAGCACTATGCAGGTTTTCAAAACAACGGGATGTCCATTGCATGGATTTGCATGAGCCCAGCATGCAATTAATAATCAAAAATAATAAAAAGCATCGTTTGTTGCAAACTGCACAAAACAATTCTAAACTGCAGAGTTCAGCATCAGTTTTAAAGAATGCTTTCAACAAGTATTAAGCTACAGCAGCAACAGCCCATGTTTTCATCCGTGACCACCGAGATAAAACGCAGTTTCATTTTCTTTGTCATCCCCCACCTTCCCTAAAATACTAAAATTATTTTCTGTGACATTTCCCCAATGCAGCATTGCGCGCTCCCTAGTGCCGATGTCGAGGGCAAAAAGGTAACGCGCATCACCAAACCCGGCTTCAGTTTTAAAGGTGTAGCGCGCACAGCCCTCCCCCAACAAAAAAATAATACAGTAGCCTACAATAAAACTAGGAACGCGCACCCAGGCAGCGCAAACCTGTCCTTATTGGCTGAGCCACAATTCCATCTGTACACGTGACACGCCCTGCTTAAAATAAATAAACAGCAATGAAAAAACATACAAAAATGCTCCTTCAGTCCCAAATTACTAAGAACCAAGACAAAACACATATCACATCCACACACAATAACAACATAACGTATATAACGGTGAGACACGCGACAATTATGTCCTACGCTTAAAAAAACTTAAAGTGTATATTTGGGTAGGTCCAGGGGAGGCGCAAGGCAACAGCCGCGCGTACAAAAAAATGAC
This sequence comes from Umbra pygmaea, assembly GCA_016801145.1. Lineage (NCBI taxonomy): Eukaryota > Metazoa > Chordata > Actinopteri > Esociformes > Umbridae > Umbra > Umbra pygmaea. The sequence continues at coordinate 10,015 of JACXGM010034597.1, read as the reverse complement.
AGCTCCGCGCAGCGCTCCGGACAGCGGACGGCAGCAGCAGCGGCAGATTTTCCCCAGGACACAACAGCCAAACCATTTAAGTGTTTTGTCTCCAAACCACGCACACCATGGCTCTCCAGCCGAACCTCCATACAAGGCGAAACGAGCTTACCTACACAGTGAATGAGTTTGTGCCGCCACGAGTCAAGTTCCTGCCGAAAGCCGCGCCTCTCGATCGTGCATTGCTGCCTTTTGCACAGACTCGCCATTTTCTATCGGCCCCTCCCGCGGACGCGCAAATTCTGCTGGGTGCTTCCCTGGCTGCGCATACGTCATCAATACTTTTTTGAGGATTATGGGTGGAGTAAAATATGTAGGGGGGACTTAATAGCCGCAGCATCCTCACACGGTCCAACCCACCACCCACCCAAAAGACCCCCAACAGTTCAGATTGGTTGAGATCATGTGAACTAACATCAGTTATGGCATTTAAATCTATAGCAATTGCATTAACTGTAGAGCCCAATAACAAAAAATATAGATTTATTGTACAGTGTATATTCTCAGTTTGGTAGAATGTGTGTCAAAGGGCATCCAAGACTGTGAGTCGAAATGTGCAGTGGGAGCTACACTGCTGTGGGATTTGGTTAATGTAAATCTTTTTAATATTGTCGACAGTCATAATGAAATATAAAGTTCATTGCCATACATGTATTAAAAGTAAACACGAGATATTGAAAATATCTAACGAATAGCCCATACAGGGAATGAAACGTTGTAGGCTAACATAACTAACTGCACGAAGAGAAATGTCGTTGGATAGTTTAATGTATCTTTGTGTATTTTTGTATGAAAATTAACATCAACTTCTCAGCGAATCGCGAATTCTTGGTAGGGTTCTATATTTATCTGGTCACATCAAATTATTTTAAGATTATATTCAAACCCTATATCTGCATTGTGGACGTTATATTTACATGTGTTTTAATATATTCACCAAAAAAAGTGTGATGAATGAATCTAATTAAAATCATTGTAGATGATAATCAAATTGGAAACGCGTTTTGGGTAGACTGAGACACATTATCTAAAGTTGTTTCTTAAGAATTCGTATATCAAAGCATTGATTTCCATTTTTAAGAAGACTTGTTTAAACAGAAAAGCTGTCATCTCGAAAATATTAGAATGTTGCTGCTAAATTTTAAAGCGGATATGCTGCCGTGAATGTTACACACTCTGTTTTAGATGTAAATCGATATTGAAATATTAATGATGTATTGATCAAAATGTGCCAACACGCTTGCTGGCCAAAATGAAGCATATTACATTAGAATAATATAATTATCTGTAGCCTGAAAATAGGCTATCTAGCTACGTTACGTTAAATGCATAGACACAAATATTATTTTTTTACTACGTTATTACGCAAATGAGACTAAACACATGTGCCTATATTTTCAATGCACCAGATAAGGTCAGTGTACTTTGAGAGTTTTTTAATTGTTTTTTTATATAGGCTATCTATGACTATTCACTGATTGTTGATAAACAGTAAACACTAACATCATCTTTCTTAATGAAAATGTATTGCCGTGTTTGAGAGATCTGTTTATTCACATATTTTGAAGGGGAACTTGGCTACTTCTCCAAGATATCAACAACTCCTGTAAAAATCGACAAAAAAACAAACCTACAGCACTGTACCAGTAGCCTACACACGTCAAAAGTATGCTACATGTAAAGCTTATAATCAGAAACCTTATGATCATAATGCAAAAAGTATCCACCGAAAGTGAAAAATTTGGAGAAGGTGACTTTAGGATGATCCCATTTTGATACATGTTGTAAACAACGTTTCCTAACAAAGTGGATCTTTCATTAACCTCGCACTTAAATTCTATTAAATCCTATCAAAATATCTGTTAATTGTTTTTATACTAACATTATATTCTATTTGACCTCTGTTTAAAATGAGAAAGTGGGATGGGCTATAAATTCTAACTCTAAAGACGAGTTCATCTGTCGATCTCTATAAGAGGGGGTCAGTTTCAGTTTTTTCTTTTTGCAGGATTCCTGCAACTTAATCAAATTAATTTAATTTAGATCTTTATGACTTCCTGCTCGCCAGGGGTGATTTTCAGGACTAAAAGAATGTCCCCTATAATCTCCCACATTGGTATGGATATAATGTACTTAACAAAACTTACGCCACCCATCGCAGCTGTTTTTTGTGATATAGACTGAAATAAATCAGAGTTTTCAATGAAACCCGCACCCCAAGTATAATCACTAAATTGATACAACCAAGTTACATAATATCATTAAACGGTCGCCTCAATGGCGGTTTATTTCTCTTCAGAGACGTGGACTGAACATAAAAGGCAAAGCGCACGGTTTAACAAGGAGCACTCTGTCTAATTAAACTGGTGAACTCGGATGAAAGAGGGGCTGCCCTTTACAAAAATGTCTTGCGTAGCTTCACTGTAACTGGAGATAGCCAATCCGGAGAGCGTTTGAATCAAGGTCAAGTGCTCAATGCTCAATAGGACATCGCCACATTAGAATGATGCTGAAGCGTCTTGCCAGTAGATTCGAGGCTACGGAAAACTAGAGTAATATTCTCTGAATCATCCACCAACCGGTTTTCTGTCAGTGATGTAGGGAATGTGGATTGTCTTTGGTGTAAAATACATACAAGGTAAATTATTTGTTTGTATTATTGCCCAGATATAGGCTTTCAGGCGATTCATCTGGAAGTGATTATTCTCTCTATGCAATGCTATAACATAAAAGCGAAAATCTCATCGTTACTGTGGCAACATTTGAGAAAGAGGATGCACACGCTGAGGTGTATTAGAATCTGAGCCCTGGTTTATTAAAATTATAACACGATTTGTCAGTACATAGTGTTGTTTGCCTATGTATGGTTAAATATATACCTTTGTGATTTTAATTAAATCAGTTGTTGGATCTACTAATTTGGGCTAGGGGGAAAATGGAGAGAAAAACTAATCATGGAAATGTCTTTACTGTATGAAAGCATAGCTACAACAAGGAACAACAACATATTTCAATAAATAGTTTTATAAATTTAAAAGTCTTTGATCATAATATTATACGATTCCTTGTCATCACACCTGTAGCCTAGAGTGGATTATTTCAGCTGTCTGTTTATGCAGTAGTAGTGTAATATTTTCCTCCATATTTACCTTACACAGAAAATAACACAACATCCTAAAGCCTAATGTCATCACACTGAAATCACATAAATATTTGACTCTCATTAATCTACAGGTTATCCGGGGGTTGGGCGCTCCGAGATGTGGATCAAAATTCTGTCTTTTTGTATCCAAAACCTACTCGTTTGACACTGTGCGTCAACATTGTGACCTAGGGCGATATGCCCCATTAAGAGACTTGATAATACCCTCCTATAGATTTTATGTCTGACACAATCAATCAAATGAATTTCTATTTTTTAAAAGCTTTTTTAATATAGAGCTTTTTTCTACCTGTGTGTGTGTGTGTTTGCACGGGCGTACAACAGGACCTGTGTGCTATGACATTGACCAGAGGATCGTTCACCTACTCCAACGGTGAAGAATACCACGGGGAGTGGAAAGAAGGTAAAACCCCTCTATGGCTTCACTCATCCTTCATTTGTGTCTCTACGACTTTACTCATCCCTCTAACACTTTACTCATCCCTCTAACACTTTACTCATCCCTCTAACACTCTCTAAGTGCACATTTTTCAATTACATATCTTCACTCCACTCTATAATCTGTCCATTTTATTTTCATTCTTCTGTGATCAATCCATTCATTTTGACTCTCATCACCTTTGTCTCTTCCTTTCACACATTTTCGTGCTCTTTCTTCTATGAAATTTCATAAATTTTGTCTTGGTAAAGTCACATTATCACGTTAAACTCCTGTCCTAATCCACAGCATTGGAGGAAATTATATTTTAATGGCTGAAATGGAGTAAATTGAGAAAAACAATGAATTATAATTGATCAGTTGGTCTTACACAGTGCATTTCTACACACTGATATTACGGAAAGGGGGAAGCTTACTCCATCCACCACTTATGTGTGGCATCAACCTGGATGACGCATGGCAACCACTCTGAATGTTCAACACACATCTGCTTCCTTACACAGTAACTCATTTAGTCCCTACTCATATGTTAATATGCACTGTGTTTGATTGGAGGACTATGCAGGTTGTGTCTCTAAAAAACACACAGGTGAGCTTTACAGAGAATGACAGGTAGTTCTGTGGAGGCAAGACAACATTCTTTGCACACTGGGAGGTGAAAACAGTGGAGTTAATAAACAAGATGGAGAGGTCTGGGATTGGACAGACCTTCCTTTGAGAGAAGGGACAGCTCTGACTTATCAAAGTTGAGCTTGAGGGGGTTGGCCGGCATCCAAGCAGAGGTCTTCGGCAGGCAGGCAGGAATTCTTGGAAGGTTTCAGAATGTTGGAAGGAAAAAAAAATTGTGATCCACATATAAGTTCCAAAAACTGAATCCAGGGGGACACCAGAAGTGACAGCCTGCAGAACAGACACAGATCCTCTCAACATCACCTGGCAGGAGTGGACTGAATTTCCCAGCGCCACCTGTCATGGTTTTAATGCCCCAAAAAAGATACTACATTCAGCCAAGGTTTTGTTCTTTGAAAAGCTGCCAGTTACATACAGTTTATATCACACAAAAAACTAGCATTCCGGTAAGTGCTATGCAAATGAAAGATTCAATTTTAGATGATCCACGCAAGAACATTTTAACCAAAAAACCTTCTCGATGGAAATTTAATCTTAATATTTCCTTTTACATTTTGGTTACATGCTTGGAGGTTTACTGTTAGTTTGAGTGCAAACTGATAGCAAAGTCATCAGATTACTAAGTGGGTCAGATTCAGAGTAGCACACAGTATAAATTGTCCAACATATAGAATTGAAATGTATTTGTATGCCCTTAAAGTGACTGCTTAAAAAAATGTCTAATCTGATATCTTGGTTAAAATAATTATAAGCCTGACCAAAAGTTTGATCCTGGTCACTGCTTTGTCCAGAACACTGATTAAAGGCTTTGTGGTTAGAATAACATGGCTCGGCGACATGTGGTTGAAGGAACGTGTGAGCGCCCTCGACTATCTCACATCTGTGGAGGAGTTGCTGAGAACGCAGAATTTTTCACCGTACATAATCATTCCCACAGTGTCCGTACGGTCTGTACCGCAACCTCTGCAATACCTGAATGAAACTACTGATGATACATGTAAACTACTTTCAATCATATTGGATGTATGACAATTTATGCCTTGTCAACAATATAAATAATTGAAAATACTGCATTACCGGTATATTAGTCAAACATGATCGCCCGGCTAAATTGATTATGTTTTTGGTAGTAATGTTAATATTTAGCAAAATTAAAGTATAACATTTTATGTAAATTGAAAATAAGTGTCATAAACATTAAATATTTTGTTTTTCAATGACACTCATGGATGGTATTGTGTCTCCGGGCTCTTTGGATCACTGAAATCAATCACAGACACCAGTGATAATTAGTTTGCCAGGTGAGCCCGATTAACGGAAAACTACTTAAGAAGGATGTTCCACATTATTAAGCAGGCAAGTATGTAATAAGCAATATGGGAAAGAAAAAGGATCTTTCTGCTGCGGAAAAGTGTCAAATAGTGCAATGCCGTGGACAAGGTATGAAAACATTGTATGTTTCACAAAAACTTAAGCGTGATCATCACACTGTGAAGAGATTTGTGGCTGATTCAGAGCACAGATGGGTTCGTACAGATAAATGTATACAGAGGAAGTTTACTGCCAGACAAATTCATCGGATTAAGAGAGCAGCTGCTAATATGCCATTACAAAGCAGCAAACAGGTATTTGAAGCTGCTGGTGCCTCTGGAGTCCCACAAACCTCAAGGTGTAGGATCCTCCAGAAGCTTGCAGTTGTACATAAACCTACTACTCAGCCACCCCCAACCAATGCTCACAAGCAGAAACTATTGCATTGAGCCCGTAAATACATGAAGACTAATTTTCAAACAGTCTTGTTTATTGATGAGTGCCGTGCAACCCTGAAAGCTGGTAGGCCGCTTTGGGAAGGAGAGAGCTGGTAGGCCCCTTTAGGGTCCCTGAAGGTGTAAAAATAACCTTGGCAAAGTATATAGAGTTTCTGACTGACCACTTTCTTCCATGGTACTAAAAGAAGAACCGTGCCTTCCATAGAAAAATTATCTTCATGCATGACAATGCACCATCTCATCCTGCAAAGAATACCTCTGTGTCATTGGCTGCTATGGGCATGAAAAGAGAGAAACTCATGGTGTGGCCCCCATCCTCCCCTGACCTCAACCCTATTGATAACCTTTGGAGCATCCTCAAGCAAAAGATCTATGAGGGCAGGAGGCAGTTCACATCAAAACAGCAGCTCTGGGCTGTTCTGACATACTGCAAAGCAATTCAAACAGAAACTCTCCATAAACTCACAAGTTCAATGGATGCAAAAATTGTGAATGTGATATCAAAGAAGTGGTTAACATGTAACTTGCACTGTTAAGATGTGTTTGATTTAAGTAGTTTTTGATTCCAGTAAATATGACCTCCCAAATTCAACAAATGACTATTTTCAGTTCTTTACAACCTATAAAATATTTTGAAACTCTGTCCATTTTGAGTTTTTTAACTGTTTTCGTTGGGTAGTTTGTTCAATGAAATTCGACTTACATTATGTCAAGTAACGGTTGGTGACTTAAATGACACTGAATTTCATTTGCATTGACTAGTTAGGAAAAGCTGTGTAAGATATCATTTGTATAATAATTCGGAACACAGTGTAGTTTTGTTGCTATCTTATCACCTATCGCTGAAAAGCTAGCTACATATTGTTACCTACTTTGGTGGTTTGACAACGTCTTGTTCAGGAGATTGTTGCACTAGTTGAAATTTTCCAAAGCACGTGGTTGACAAAACTCAATGCAACCAACTCCGGTATCTTTGCCATTGCTGTCTAAAATACCCTCCTTGAAATGAATGACTTCCGCTGGTTTGCAATTGTTTTACCGAAACCTGTGTGTCTGTGGGATTTATCATTAGTTTTCGGAGGGTTGGGGACAGCCACATACAAGCTTTCTTAAATCACAATTCTACAGTAATTGCTCAGGTTTTGTTTAACAGAAAACGTCTTTGGATTTCGAAGCAATTTATCTAGCTTTTTAGCTTGATGGAATTTAGTTCAGGTTAATTCCGTTTACATTGTGTCACATGCACAGAATTTGTGCCCAGTCTCTTTGCCCTGGTAGATGGGTGGCACTTTAAGGCTAAGTTCCTTTACCCCTAAAATCTTTGGAGAGATGGGTGTGTCTACAAATTCTTGTCAATAACAGAATTGGTATCCAAAAGCAATTCTCCACAGACTCTATACCATCTGCTGTCAGATAGACAAACACTGACTGCAAATACTAAAACCAGTATTTGCAGTTTAGCTAAGAAAAAATGTTTGAAACCCAGAGGGCAAAAGAAGAAATATAACAGGGAGAATTACTTTGGAGTTATTTTCGAAAACATACTGTTTAATTGATAGCATATGGTTGCTTCAGAGAGGCAGTTTGGTGTCTTTGTAAGTGTTGTTTAGTTCCATTGTTCTAAGGATGATTGATCTGTTTGAATTTCTTTCTCAAAGTGACAGGTTTTCCTAACAGGTTAAAGTGTGAATCAGCTGACATGATTACTAATGACATTGTGTTTTATCAGTGGTAATGAGACACCCTTTAGCTAAAAAAGGGATGTTTGCATGTGTGAATTTGTGTGTGTGTATTAGGGAATATAGTATCTTATAAATGATTGAAAGGAAAAAAAATCAATTGACATGGAGAAGGATTGGTAACACATAGAGTACACACTCTCATAGACACACACATCCATTAAGCAGCATGTTTTTGTATTAGAACTTGTCCATTTAAAGTCAGTTCATAAGAACTATTGATTGACATGAATGCAGACAGATACAGCCAAAGCTCAATTAACATGGCAACCATGGCAACCGTGATTGTACCGATGATGTGTTACTAAGAACCGTTCAACAGATTAAACTCTGATCTGATTTAAGGAAATAAAACAATTATTGTAAAAAAGTGGAATTGAGAACGGCTTGTAAGTTCACAACTTACACTGGCCTACTCTAATATTGACAACATTGGTAAATAAATATGAGTATAACAGGCTGTGGAAAAAAGGTCTTTATTGTTTATCCTCTTGATATTTCATTGAAAATTTCACACGTATCTAACCTCTAATTTATGTAAAATAAGTGAAAAGAAAATGTGTAAGAAATTAAATATTATATGTGCCACAATTGGCACCCCTTGAAATTATTAAGTAAAATCTAACTGAAATTCATTCCCACTCATTTTATGTTATTAAGTTCACCTAAGTGAGTAGGAACACTTAAGTGGTAAGGTATGACTTCCTTCTTGAAAGGGGTATAAATATGAGGTGACACAAAGGCCAAACTCCCATAGTCAACCATCAATATGGGAAAAACTAGAGAATTCAGAAATTTGTTGGGCTGCACATTATAAGAAAATTGCTCAATTGTTTAAAATGCACATTTCCACCATAATGGAAATAATTAAAGGAACATTCCAGAACAAAATCATTGTTCTGGTCATGTTACACGACAGTCACTAAATACACCTTCTCAGTGCATTTGGTTATTCCCAAACTTTCGGTTACGTCCCTGCAACATTTTTGAAAATCAAAATTTTAGTTTTGAAGCAAGTCAATCTTTGGATTGAGTCGATAGGAAAATAGAACGCTACAAATAAATATCAGAAAGTCAAACTAATGCATGTAGAATTTCAGCAAATTCTGATGTAGTAGATTGAATAATGAAATAATAATAATTAATTGTATTTATATAGTGCATTTCCAGACTCAAAGTGCTTTAAATAGTAATGGAGGGCAGCCTACCTCATTTACCAACAGGTAGCACCCACTTCCATACACAGTCAGACACAGGCAACGCACACACCTATATCCATACGCAGTCACACACACAGAATCCCATTCACTTGGGTGAGGCACGGCAGCCATGTTGCGCCAGAACACTCACTACACATCAGCTATCAGGTGGAGAGGCAAGTAGTTATGTATGCCAATTAGGAATGTGGGGGATTGAGGTGTCCGTGTGGTACATAGCGGGCTAAGTCGCTGCATAGCAGGACAGTCTACGTCACGATAGTCATTGGTTCAAGCCTGACCATGGGTTCGTGGTCAGGTAGTAAATGTTTTTTTTTTTAGAGTGAAGTACTCCATTTGTTTTAGAAAGGGAAAGACTCACCCAAAACAAAAAACAGACTCTTGTAAAAAGTGGTCAAATCAATTAACATAGTTGCTGATATTTATTTAGCAAGCTAAAATCATTAGCTAGGCAGTCAGCTAATTATCTCAAAGGACGAGCTCTGCTTACAAACTATACAGCTAGAGTAACTTTATAACTAGCTAAATGTAGCTAATATATAAATAGTAATTCATTTAATATGTAAAGAAAAAAATATTTTGGTGAAAGACAAAAATATTGTAGTCATTCTCAAATCCAGAAAATTATCATTTAAAATTGCGCCTTACAGAAAATAATGACAGATACAGTGATGATAAGCAAAATTGTGCTGAGACAGACTACAAATTAAGGGAGTGTAATACATTTTTTTCAAACATTGTTTTACAGAGAATAGTGATATTAATTTGATATTGGTTGTTTCTGGTTTCATGTGATAGTTATGAACATGTAGAAATTGTCTCTGTTATCACAGACTCTGTTATCACACCCTGTCAACTGTTATCACAGACTCTGTTATCACACCCTGTCAACTGTTATCACAGACTCTGTTATTACACCCTGTCAACTGTTATCACAGACTCTGTTATCACACCCTGTCAACTGTTATCACAGACTCTGTTATCACACCCTGTCAACTGTTATCACAGACTCTGTTATC
>JACXGM010034596.1:0-11927 GCA_016801145.1 Umbra pygmaea | reverse complement strand
CGGATAAATGATCATTATTAGGTCAGAGAGTTAGGTAGGAAATATCCAACCACGTCTATTCGATAAATCCTCTATAGGCATTTATTAGCATTTCTCCGTTCTTAACCCAAACTATTGCAAAAGGGAAAAGGAAATATATCATTTATTAATGTAGTAATTTATTGTGCATATTAATGGTATCCTTTTACTCCCTACTACAGTCTTCAGGTCAATGCAGTGGCTTGCCTGAATTTTTCAGAATTCTCAGTGTACTAGTGAATGCCAATAAAGTGTCCTTCCTTTGCAAAAGGCTTTCTGCATGGTACATTGAACACTATAGGTGTTATGAGGTTTTTGAAACAAGCACAATTGCAATACTTGAGCCAGAGGACCTTAATGATCACCAACCTCTCACCTCGTATACAGTTCAGGGAAAGAACATGATTGCACTAAAGAGATTCCTTCTCCATTAATTGTTCTAGCCGCACTGCACATAGCCACACTGCATCCATTGAAATTGGGCCATTGTATTCTTATTTGAACTTTTAATAGAGGGTGGTATTTGTTATGGGTTAAAGGGATAGTTCCCCAAAATGTAAATAATCACAAGTTGCTCTCCCTCATGACATTCTAAACCAGTATGACTTCCTGATGCAGAAGACAAGCATGTGTAACAAATAAAACTGTTTTTAATACAATGCCAAATATCTGATTTTAAATTTAAAAAAATACAATACAATCTCAAAATTACTCAATGCTAAGCAAATTATAAAAGTTTTCATCTTTGAACTATCCTTTTATATCATATAACGTGTTGGCACATATTTATAAGCTTTGCCCTCTACTTGGTGTACTATAATCTTTTAATATTTTTTTTACAGAATATGCGGCTATGTGTTGTGTTGGCCCCTGATAATATTAGGAGGTTGGATACTTTGGAAAATGTCACTTTAGTTGAAAACTTGAAAAGTATTCTTGAAGAAAAGCTTGAAATCAAGAATGACTTTTTGATCCAATTTAAGGATCCAGCATTTGGAAATGAACTATGTATCTTGACTAATATAACAGAGCTTCCACCAGAGCAGTGCTGAAGTACCCGAAGAATCTGAAACAGAGCTCTCCATTTCTTCTTTAGACACTGCCAGTTTGTCGTCCCCATCCAACAGCTCAAACCAGAGTTCCCCTTCTTTGACTATCAGACACCGTGAAAGTTCTCAGTGACCCTCTACTTTCCCAATTCGGAAGTTCTCGTATGATGTCGAGTTACGGCTTGCCAAAGGAAATGAGAATTTTAAAGATGGAACACTGCTCACAATACCAAGAGAAATGAAAATGGATATCTTGGATGCCATAGCTCAAGCAATTTTTTCATTCAAAGCTTATCCAAATAATCAAGAGTTGGAATTGGTGTCTGCTACATTAATTGAAAAGCATCCATGTCTCAAGGATCCGGGCTCAGGAAGAGGTTTTACACAGCTGGACTATGACCATCAAAAATAAGGTTGGCAACTACCGCCAGAAACTACAATCAGAAGGTTGCTCTGAAGTTGCTCTAAACCAGAGAGGAGCGAATGAGGATTCTAGACGCTTGAAGAAAGCAAAGAGATGTGAAATAAACTTCCGCCCGGACATCCTAATTGGGCAGACAGACTATTCTCTACAAAAGGAAAGAGATGCACTACAGGAAGAATTGAAAAAGAAACATCTCAACATGGCATTCGTTGACTCAAAGATGGAACTGACATTCCCACTGAGAAGACAGGAAATTGTCGACAAAGAACCTCTTGTGGCTGATGTCCTAAAACAATGGCCAGCATTGTTTTTGGAAGATCAGGTGAGTTTTTAAAAGATTAATTAACTAGAGTTTTTTTACATTGTGTATACTTTATTCTTAGTGTATAGTTTAAACTATGTTTTTATAAGGTATCTGCTGAGTTTTACCGGATTACTCAAACAAACCTGAAGAGTACCTTTTTCTTGTCTTTGGATGAATATGCATCACTAATGATCAAGCTGGACAGAGCCCGTGGTGGAGCATATGGAGAGGAAATGAAAACCCCCCTAGACCAACTTGATAATCAAGTAAGTATTTAATGATGATCAAAGTATCAAATGATCTCTGGTTAAAGTGACCATTATGATTTTTTGGATTTTACCCTTTTTTTGTGTGTGTTGTAGGTATTTGTGCATGCAATTGATCTGCAAATTTTGTCCACATCAGAGTTAGATGATCTCTCCAAATTAAAGCATCTGCCTGAAACACTTCATTTGTAGTTCCTAGCATTATTTCTGCTTCTGGTTGAATGTAACATGTATATAATATATTTTGTATTTGTTTTTTTTGTCTTTCAGACCTCCGATGTCCTTGCTCACAGAAAGGCTACAGCTCTCAAAGGGCTCCCGGTGTTTATGAGGGAAAAGTCGGGAAATGTCCTGAGGACTTGCCTGGTAAGAAGATGCGTGTTCTTAGCACATACTGTGTACTCATACCTGAGATCCTTCCCCAGATACTGTCAGGAGATAACAGTTTTGTCTATTATTCAAAACGCATCGACTTACTTATTTATCAGACAAGAGGCAGGGGAAAGAGTAGAAAGACAAAGTAGAGGAGACAAAGTGATAGTAAAAAATGGTTTATTTGGTTTATTCAATCGGTAACACTTTACAAGAGTAAAAAAAGGTTTCATTGGTTAACTTTAGTTAATGTATAAACCAACATGAACTAACCATAAGCCTTACATTTGATACTGCCTTTTTCATTTTTTTTTCTTAATGTTAATTAACAAAATACAATTGTTCTTTGTTAATAATGAAAACTGTTAAAAGATTAATTAATGCTGTAGAAGTGCAGTCAAGTATTATACCAAAGCAAACACAATGGAAAATTACTGCTTCACAATACTGAGACATTGAAAACCTTGATATTGAGACATTCCACCTGTGAAAACAATACAGCACACAATCACGAGATTAAAAAAGTGTAGCAATAGTAAAGCATAAATAAAATTAATAGAATATGAAAGAGTACACAAGAATATGAATACAGTAGATATAAACTAAGAGATATTAAATTTACTCACCCTGTTTTGATGCTGCTGTTTTCTCCAGGACACATAGCCAGAAGACGATTACACAAAGGGGATGAAGATGGGGATCTTAAGCAATGTCAAAGATGATGTTGCCACCATCCATTCCAGCCCAAATGTAAGGTGTAGGGCTGGGCATCGTTCAAAATCTTTTGATCCAGTGCCAATTTCGATACCTCAGTTTCGATACCGGTTCCTTAACAATACTTTTTTCGATACCATATTTTTAAAAATCCATTTCAACATCAACAGAATACAGTAAACCCAAAACCTTTAATTTCCACCTTAATTGTTTATCAGTAAAGCACAAAACATAACAATATAATGTTTCATTCTTTTTACTGACAATAACAGTAAAAAAGGTTATCCAGGCTAAAATATTCTATATTGGTAAAGAACTCCATTTATATTGATAGCTTGCTCACCTCCACCATGGGGCCACCACTGTCGAAAAGCTAGCAAACCTTAAACAATAGCCGCTTTCTCACCAAGTAGTTACAGGAACGTAGTTATAGGAACAGTCCACTTCTAAACAGTTTTATTAACTACTCTCCCCCAAAACCGGTTTTGCTATTTGCATTCGCACTGGTCAAGTGGCCATAGGAACTGGTAGGAGTGATAAGAGAGTGACGAAAGGACCGCAACGGTCTTTTACAGCATCGTCACCTGACTTTAGTGTAGGGCCACATACAACAACATTTCACAGTTGAATGTTTTTCTAACACTGGGTGTATGATTGGAGATGTATGCGGATGATCTGGTTGTTATCAACTCAAGTAGTGCTGGGTTCCTTCAGCGGCTTGCTGTTTGTTTGTTTGTTCAGATTACGAGGCTGAAAACGACATCCAATACAATTTTAAAAAGAGTGTTGTGTTGATATGTCCTAATAACTGAGTTCGAACCGCGGCGTTTAAAATCTCGACCGGCGTAATTTATATCCCCTGTGACTGCTTTGTGGCACTGATCTTATCCTTCCTAGGAAATGTACCCTCTTGCTGCCAATGTGAAGGGACTAACACTTTCTGGTATGGTCATCCTATTCCTAACATCAGGGTGGACACGCGCAGAGGCTAAAGTGAAGGGGGAAATAGACAGAGCAAACTAGAGCAACCGACTAGCAGCACAAGCTCACATACATAGAGTAGTCAACATTACAGGGAAAATAATTTAGTTTCGATTGTCGATCGAAATGAGCGCAACAACGGCAGTAGTAAACATATGTGTTCGGTTTAAGTAGTGAAATTACATTTATCTGTCAAGTATTTCCAAAATTTGTTACCTTACCGTTACGTCGGAAAAACAAAATGCTTCCTGGTCAAATAGTAACGTTATAAACGGTATACGACTGCTAGTATCTTCAGAAATCTTCTGCGTGGTGTTGGTGTCTCACATGACGTGTTTTCAGTTGCATTAGACAGCCAATCGCCGGTGACTTTTGTCAATAAACGCAAGTATGCTAAATGATTATTGGCTCACAGACGCTTTTGGAACCGAAAATTGGCACCGAAAGATAAATACTGTTTTGATACTCGATAGTATCTAAGTATTTCGGTCGGTGCCATAAAAGTATCGATGTTTGGTTCCCAGCATCTGTTGTTCTAGAGGAGCTAGTTGTGCTGGATAATGTCCAAGACCTTCCAACTGCTTTCACTCTCCCCTTTGGCTTGATTTATTGCCTGAACATAAACTATCCCAAATAACTTAAATACACTATTCAAAAAGTGTTTATTGGCCTTGACCCCCAGAGCTCACCAAGGGTCCAGTCATTCAGAAACAAAGTGTTCATGTCTAATTAGCTGTAGTCAATAAGCAAGGCAAGCACTCAACTGTTCTTCCAGTTCTTTCTGTTGTTTACCTTAACAGTACAACATATGACAAAGGAGCTTTGAGTTTTAATGTAAGTACAAATGTTGTTTTAACAGTTGGCTATTTGATTGCTTTAACACACTTGTTGCATGGATGTACTAAATTTAAGACAAATTTTCAAAATACCATGCAAGTTGTTTTGTAACTTATCTTGTTTTGCAGAAGCATGTTATGCTTGAGACTTTAGCACTTTAAGAAAAGTCTTATTACTCCAGCACTTTTTTTTTGCCTATACATTTTTTTCCAACTCATGTTGATGGTTTGAGTAACTTCACATTCAAATGTCTGTACCTCATGCTGACAGAAAATGTGCCCTTTTGCAAAAGTATCAATACAGATTTTCTGTAATTTTGACAAAGTCTTTGCATTGTATTTACAGTAATATGCATTATGATTCTTATATTGTCAGGGCCATACGACAATCTATGTAAAAGTTTAAAGAAAATTAAGTTTAATCAACTGTAAAAAAAAATTAAGCTGAGTTAACAAAAAATTAAGCAACCAGCAGCAAAGCTTATTTGAGTTTACTGAACTTCAGGCATATATAGTTGTGTGTACTGATTTCTTAAAGTTTGCTCAACCTCCTATTTTACTTTCAACAAACTCATAATGACTAGCAATATGTACTTACTGAGAAAGGTTTACTTAACTTAAACCAATAGTTTCAGAGAACTTTCAAAAATGTTTTAGCACAACATCAACCACTGAAGTTGAGTAAACTCAAAAATGCTTTGCAGCTGGGCACTTTATTTTGTTAACTCAACTTTATATTTTTTACAGTGCAGGTTTACCGCACACACTCAAAGGCACAACCTGCTAAGACCACTGAATCTGAACTATAAACCTTATATGTATATGATCTGAACATGCTTCACACCAGTAGTGATCTAAAACAAGCAAGCAGTAATAATTAACAAGTATTAACAAGCCTGGCGCCAGGATGAAGTGTGTCTGTTTATCTCCCCCTGCTTGAATACAAATACAGTAGCCTACATGCACTAAGCCCCGTTAAGAACCGTTAAGGCTAGGGATGGGCTGATAACACTTTTTATGGAACGAGTACAAGTACAGAGTATTTCATTTTGGGTACTTGCTGATACGAGTACCAATACGAGTACTTTTAAGAACTTTGCCAAATGTCACATTTATCCGGGTAAAATCTGCTATTTCTTAGATGTTGAGCAACCAATTCAAATATAGAAAAGTAAATATTCCTACATATCCAGAAGAACATCATTTACATTGCAGGTCAAGAATGTGTAATATTTATTACAGATGTCCATTTTTTACGTCTCCTTCCCTAATTAACGAAATTGAGAGAAACACGTTTGTAAACATGAACGCAATAGACGTTTGTTAGAATTTTTTTTGTGTTAGATGAGAACGTCTGTTTGAAGTCACTTTCTCCAAAACAGGGATAATTACCTAATCATATATTATTCTGTTAAGGTATGTGATTGTTTTATTATAATTGGTACACAATTATAGCTGTACTATCACTATAATCTATTGAACAAAATATAAATAGGCTACATCGTATTTCCTTTAATTTATATTTCTTAACGTTAATATGTCAGAACTCCGAAATACCACTATTTTGTTCACCCAGATGTTTAGAAAACTACCGACATTTGTCTTTCCTTGCTGAAGGTGGCTTTCAGAGGCTAGGTCTGGGGCGTTCCTCATGCCGTTTTCTAGAGTTACAGTATGCACCGAATAGCCTAATAACATGCATCCTTCGTTCGTTCCTGTACTTAAACTTACTGGTATTCGTATTAGCCCATCCCTAGTTAAGGCCCTGCTAGAAAAAATTTATAAAAATCCATCAAACTCACCAAAGCTGCTCATTATTTGAAAACAAAGTCAGTCCTCCTTTCTCTCTTAAAAATACTTCTATGACACGGTTGTACAGCACATCTTTGCGTTAAGTTTCAATAAAAGATCCTGCCCAGTGCTGAGAGTCAATCCTGCCCAGTCCTTTATTCGCCACCAAAGCTACTTCTTCACCTCCATCTGCCATTCTGCTAAAAGTAAAAAAATCTAACAATCAAAAAATTTTAAGTTTAAAGAAATCGGAGATGGGTGTAACCTAGATCTTGTTCGGATGGCAAACTTTTTTTAACATTTTTTTTATTGAACCTTATTGAACTGCCACTCCTACCATCAACAGCAATGATGCTGATGTAAGGCTAAGATTGCAGTAATGCTTTAGATGGTCAAAGAACACACCCAACATGGTAAAGTCGAAATCTGATTGGTTAAAAATATGACAATCAACCACATGGTCCTGATAACCTTCAACAGCTGACGGTATTCACTCTGAATTCTGAATTTCCCAGTCTACCCGGAGACAACACAGATGAAAAAATCTTATTGGATAAAAGCTTTCATTTAAATGAGCTGCGCTTAAAGCAAGGCAACTGAAAAGAACGTACTGTAGCAATGAAGTTACGTTATAGACTAATTGAAATTAACTTTGTAAAATATATAGGGGGTTAATGAAAAAAAGACATTTCTGATTCTGATATCTTTGGGCCTGCAGAGAAGGCCTTGCAGGCCTTGACGGCCCACCACTGGGTGAAATGTAATAGAAGTACGGATATAGCCTAATAACAAAATGTGACACCCTAAATATGTTGGCATACAACTAGGGCTGAAACGATTCCTCGAATAACTTGATTACAAAAAAGCATTGACACAAAATTATTTGGCAATATGTAAACCCACACAACCAAGCTCATAAATATTGGACCTATGTTACAAGTCCAAGAATGACGCAGAGCTCACTTGGGAGTAACGCATTTAGTTTCTGTTGGAAAATGAAATAGAATTGTTCAAAAGCATTATAGCTATAATGGGCCGTTTTTTAGTCCAAGTCAGTCTCTGGATACATATAGGCCACACCCACTCGCGTACTGCCGGCTTCTCCTCTACTGCTGTTAGATAGCATTTCCCTAGTCTATAATTTACACACTGTTCATTCTACAACATTCTATAACACCCATAGGCTACATCTCTAAACTTCTATGAAATTAACTTACATTAACTAGCCTATAATCTATTTTAACAGAATTCCATATCAAGAGCATCAAATAAAACATATAATAACCGTTCATTCATGACTTGCGAATAATAAAGAATCTTTCAATGCGATTGACAAGTGACTAACATCCTAACACCCATTACATCTCTAAACTTCAATGAAATTCACTTACATTAACTAACATAATCTATTTGAACAGAATTCCATATGAAGAGCATCATTTAAAACATAGCCATTCATTCACGATTTTACCAAACATAGCCTATAATAATACCGGACTGCCCTATAGGTTAACTAGCATATATATTTAGATTATCGCCCTCCCAACTTCCCACAGAAAATGGTCAAACCAATTTTCCCTCACGATCAAATTCACTGTTATGTCTATTAATTATAAATTAAGGTTGTACCCAAGAGCAAAACGTATAGCTATTATCAAGGTTTTGTCAATGGTTGATTTACCTGTTTGAAACTTAATTCTTAAGTTTGAAATTTAATTGTTCATAAGCGCTCTAGATGCGGTACATAGGCCACACACTCACTTTCTGCCGGCTTCTCTACTGTGCGGTTAGCTACGGTTTCCCTAGTAATGCAGAGCGCGCTCCGCTGACAAATGTTGTGCCTCGCAGGAATTTAGCCTAATAAAAACACATCACAGACAAACTTCATAACAAAAATCCCGATAAATGACAAAGAAATAATATTGGGTTTTTGAGACATTAAATCCAGTGAATAAAAAAATAATGAACGGGGCTAAAATAAGAGCTATATTTCCACCTTTTCAAACACCCAGTACTAGACATTCAGGCCATATGGGAATGAGCTCAATGACACTGAAGAAGCCCACAACGAAGCACAGACAACTTTTTAGGGCTACAGATCTAGCTATTACAACAACATTATGACAACAATCTAAATAGATAAGCATCGACACACTGACACTAGTCACCATCGATCCAGCACAACTTGGCCAATGCACAGACCAGCACCACAAAGGCAGGATAATAAAATATGGTTTTAGTTCGTTCTTCATCTGGGCAAATTTTTCGATGGCTTTGGTAATATATGATGAATATGCTTTTTTTACAGAAAGGCGAATGGGCTTAGTCGCGGCTATCACGTCATTAAGAGAGAATGACCATGACCAAGCATCATCTTCACCAAATAACAGACATAGTAAACAGAAGAGTAGCCTACCTTCTTTTGTATGCTCACCGTTCAAAAACCACTCCACGTTAAACCAGCAGTTAAGAAATCAATCACGTGGCGCTTTAATTCCACTTTGTCCTCCAAATTAGGTATTAATTTCAAATACTTGTAACACTGGTTTCAGCTAGTAGGAAGAATCGGCACATTTACCGTAATACATGACAGCAATTTATCAGTATGCAACATATTATTGAGGAAGAATAGGTGACTTGATAGAACTCTTATCCCTTTATTACAGATTTTTTATGGTAACGACAGCAAAAAGTGATGGAATTAGACAAATCATGCCTGAGAGTTAGTGGATCAGGCCAAAATAAGTCCTGGAACAAAAATCACAAATTCTAGGAGGTCCCGGATCCTGTTACCTCTTCCATAACTAGCTATTAGGTGATGTAGCTAGTAGATTCAAACCTATATGATAAATGTTATCTTTTCCACTTTAACCTCTGTCTAGTAATCGTCGTTATATCCTAATTTCCAGCGCTACAGCCTGATAAAATAACTGCGTTTACGTTAACATGCACTGCTAACATTGCATCTAACTAACGTTTACATGCTGACACGTTAGGTCTGTATCTCCTCAAAACAAATGTTTTCCTCTCTGGGATCTGTATGTAATTTCTAACCCCTGTAAATACCTGTAAATACAAACATAAGACGGAATAACGTTATATTAATGGTTTACAGAGTTCATGCACTAACCTACCATTAACGTTATAAGACAGGTATAAACAGCAGTATTTACCTGAGCCACATTACACCTGGAATCTTGGATGCCGTTGTTAATGTTTCTCGACTTCGGATAGGATTCCTGCTGGAAAATATTTGATTGTGTAGTTTTCGTTAGAGAAGATTTCATGGTCACTTATTTCACTTATATCACTTGAACAGTTACTTAAATATGATATCTAAACACCCTACTGTCACAGTTATGGAAGTGTAAATAAAGGGAGACCAGGCAGGGAGAAGCGTTCCTTGATTTTAATGAACTCAGGGCTAGATTTATCAAGCTGTTTGCGACCGTTTCCAGGCGCTAATTGGTCGCAAAGACGGACGTAACCTATGCGGGCTATTTACAAACCAGGTGCACTTGGGTAAAATTGCAGATTGCCTGCCACATGAGCGACAAGAGACAAGTTGCGCTTTCAATATGCGTTCATGGGTGGGTCATGGGGAAAGTGGGAGTTCCACCCAAAAAGGTGGGAGGATACGCGTAAAGTGCGCCTAATTATATATTCTGTGGTATTTACAAAGACTGCCAGTAAAAGCGCGCCTCTATTCTGCGGGGGGAATTTTCCGCCTCTTAAAAGCAGGTCTAAACCAGCAAGCACGGTTTTCTGTGTGTTCAAATATAGCTACATCAATGGCAGCAGTGACAGCAACAAGTTTCAAACACAGCATCAAAAAAACTTGGCACAAAAAAAGACAAATGCCTCCATCTGTTCCATTTTTTATAAGCAATTTTGCGATTATTGACCTATATAACACTCTTTAATTACTTAACCACATCGGTTGGCTTTACATATCAATGATATAGGCTAAACATATGCATATATCCCAAACGCCAACACAACAATATCATTACAAGCCACACATACCTTAATTCTCTACAGAGATCTCAGCAGTATCTATGCCGTGCACACCTTCCACTTCGGCAACCACCGCAAATAGTTTTTTTGGGGGAAATAATAAGTTTTGGAATATTGAATTGTATGACTTCGACAATCGACTAGTGTGGACTTCACTGGAAAATGGGAAATAAACTAAGGTATGTACACAAACTTATTTGTTCAAACTCGCTGTGTTTATTATAAGGAATCAGTGCAAATGGATATATGGACTAGTAATGACATTTTGATGTTTAGTGGCTCAAAGCACGCTTTTTAACTTGCCCCGTAAATGCGTAATGGTTGCCATGAGGGCACCAAATGAGAATGAAAATGCTTTCAATAATCTAAAGCATATTCATTCCACCAATGTCCAAATAATTTGTGATGTTGCTCTAATGTCACCAATTTTCCGATGAAGCACTTTAGACGCTTTTTGACATTGCCTGATATCTGACCACTTTTTTATTTCGGCCATGGTCCGACTTTCTGTGGCTGCAGCATTCACAGCGTCTGCAACCTCGTCCTATATTTCGTCTGTACCCCCCTTCTGATGCAAATCCACCACAATGAGGCCCCTGGAGAATAGGCGTGATCATCCATCTTCAACAGGCTTTCAAATCTGCCAGAAGTCGTGAGTAATCTACCCCTGGCATTCGTCACGGTGCCATTGAGTGTAAAAGTGTGAAAGTCTGATGTTGAATTTCCAGTTATGTCCCTCTTTGGCTAATGTATTTTAAAGATGGAGGTGAAACATGGCTGCCACAATTCGATTGACTTGCTTCTATCTATTCTGAATGGAAGATTCTACGCTTACGTGAATACTTTGATTAATTGGTGGAAGTAATTACACATGAATGAGCTTTTGCTAAGAATCAACTCAAACAAATACACAATGTAGCTTTAAAGGGATACTTCACCCTACAGCGATCTGGAGAGGCTAGTAGCTTCTCCCAGACATTTGTAGAACAGTGAGATATGTTTAATACATGCCAGGCTAGTGTAAGAGCAAGATTTGAAATTTCGCGGGGAATTTTCACACGCTGACGTCACGGTGGAAATCCAATCGACTGTGGAGATAGGAAAAATGAATGTAGGCATGTATTCGGTCGCGAAAATAAGCATCCCTGTTATACT
>JACXGM010034595.1:0-11928 GCA_016801145.1 Umbra pygmaea | reverse complement strand
TTATTGCCATTTATTGGGTAAAGTTGCTGCTAAATATTTAATAGGTTATTAGGAAAGCATATTAAACAAAATTGCATCAAAAGATTGTTACACCCATGCTGAAAAGTCAGGTGTGTTTTACCCATCCCTCTGTTTATGAGTATAATTTATTACATTATACTAGTTCCCTAACAATTACTCAGCTGTATTAGGCTAAAAGTTTATCATGCTCACAGATTCCACAAGAAACCAATAATGTCATATTTTGTTATTTGCTGAACTCATTAGTTTATGAGCTGTAGACAGGCACTGGACAACTCGGTTTCTCTATGATATACAAATGTCTTTAGTTGTTTTTCAATTGTTGTATGTGCCGGCACAGCTAATTTCTGTTACCTACAGTTACCTAACCTGTGCTAACTGCTATAGGGTACATAATAAAAGTAAACATTTTATGCTGTCCAACATTATCAATTAACCTCTTAAGCCTCGCCCCCTAATTGTCAAATTCTGCCTAAAAAAACATACCCAAAGTTAAACTCTTGTTACACTGGACATGAGGCAAGTACAAACATATGGTTGATATTTTTTTAAAGAAAAGACTTTGAAATGTTTGGATATGTAAAATTCATTTTAAACAAATATACACAGTGAATATGGCACAAGATGAAATAAAGAAAATGCATAATTATTTTCTGTTTTTATTTTTCTACATCCTCTTTGAAAGAACCCTACAACGCTATATATTTAGATAGGATACTGGATCCAATTCAAATCATGTTGTTAAGGGGCTGGCCACATTAGTCTAACATTTTGTAGTGATTGAGTAAACAGCCAATGAGCTATCGCTTTGTTTGTGAAACTATATTTTTGGAAAAATTCACCGTGATGACGTTTACATCCGGGTCCTGAGACGAACAAAACATTTCTTTGCTAAATTATCTCTGTCAGTCTTCGGTTAAAATTGTTAATTTTGCACATTTTTAAGATCTCTGTTTCATAAGGATGACGTATATGTCGAAATTGCTAAGCTTTTGGACACTTTTCACATCCGTCTTTTGTTCAGAAATGCAGGGAAAATACACTCGTTTTTTCATTTATTTATGAGTAGATTTAAAAGTCCGGGAAGAAAATGCAATTTTTACATTCAAGATGGATTTTACCTAGGAAAACTATGCTTTAAGTCATTACTGGGAGCCTTTGATGACCAAAAAGAAGGATTTTATGACAGTAAGTAAAATATTTTGTACTAAAAGCTTAACATAAGTGACGTCTGCTAACCTGTATTTCCTAAGTAAAATGTAATTGTTTTCAAGACGTGTACCTGACATTAAGTACTCTAACGTTGTGAATTTTATAGCTACACTAAAACCGAGATTTCTACTAAAACCCCAACATTCTAAGCTTTAAGGAAATATGTATATATAACCTAAAAAATGAGGGTGCTAGCCGTGTTTTCCTTTTGCCATTCGATTTACGTTTAAGTACAAAAACGGCTAGTTGAGTAAACAAGCTAACAGCTTTTGGTACTGGCTGTTTACGTCACATTATGACTAATAGTTATCTCGTTTTCATAGCTATTTTAAAACCGAGATATTTGCTAGAACCCCAACATTCTATACTTTAAGGACATATGAGACATGTATTTAAAACTTCCATTTAATTTGAGGCACATGTGTACAAGGCACGTAGCTTACATTATGAGGGGAAATTATTATTTTTGTTATAGCTACTGTAGAATGGTGACATTTGCTACATTCCTGAGTGTCTAAGCTTTCTGTAGATATATAACATGTATATATATAACCTAAAAAATAGGACTTGTGAACTGTGATTGTTTGGACTTGTGAACCAGTTTTATTTTTTTAAGACTACCGGCGCCGGTATGGTGCTCCCTAAGTAGTTAACCCAAGTATCCCACCCCCAAAAAAAACTGGACTATAATCACAGTTCACAAGTCCAGTGTTTAGGTTATATAGACATGTTAAATATCTACAGAAGGCTTAAACACTCAGGAATGTAGTAAATGTCTCCATTTTACAGTAGCTATAAGAAAATGTCCCCTCATAATGTGAGCTACGAGCCTTGTACACATGCGCCTCAAATTGAAATGAATGTCAAACTAGAAACATGGCTAACACCCTCATTTTTGTGTATATATAAATGTCTTATATGTCCTTTAAGTTTAGAATCTTGGGATTCGGTTTTAGTGTAGCTATAAAACTCACAATGTTACACCTACTTAATGTCAGCTATGCGTCTTGAAAACAATGATGTTTTCACTTCATATAAAATGTAAAAACTAAAAGTAATAAAATCAAAGCTCACAAATGCAGTATTTAAGTTATATATACATGTCGCATATGTCCTTAAAGCTTAGGATGTTTGGGGTTCTAGCAAATTTCTTGATTTTAAAATAGCTATGACAACGAGATAATTATTGGTCATAATGTGACGCAAATAGCCAGCCAGTAACAAAAGCTGTTAGCTTGTTCACTTAGCTAGCCATTTTTGTACCTCAAATGAAATTGAATGTCAAAAAGAAACACGTCTAACACCCTAATTTTTTAGGTTATATATACAAGTCTTATAACTCATTAAAGCTTAGGATCTTGGAGTTATAGCAGAAATCTTGGTTTTAGTGTAGCTGTAAAATTCACAACTACAAATATTGCAAAAAGTAATGTTTTTTTCTCAATTAAAATGCAAATGCCAACTACAAACATGTCTAACATGCAAATTTTTTTAGGTTATATATAAATGTCTTATATCTCCTTAGAGGTTACAATATTGGGGTTCTAGAAAATATCTCGGTTTTAGTGTAGCTATAAAATTCACAACGTTACGACTACTTAATATCAGCAAACAATATCTTGAAAACAATTACATTTTACTTACTTTTTGGTCATCAAAGGGTCCAAGCAATGACATAAAGCATAGTTTTCTGAGGTAAAATCCATCTTGTTATATAAAAATTGTAATTTCTTGACCGGACCGTTACCGAATGTATCCGTAAATACAGATGTCACATGATAAAGTTGGGAAAAGGGGGTGGAGCTGTACCCTGGTATACCGATGCGCACTTCGGCTGAATTAATTCAATTTCTGTGGTATTTTTTAAAAGAAAACAATATAAAAAATGGCCGGCAGGTGGCTCCATGGTGCACATTCATCCAAATAATTTCCCGTAAACACATTGTCCACCACAGATTATTTTATCATTAAAACAATTACATTCTGAAGTTAAATGTATTATTTGTAGCGCTTTAGTCATTAAACTATACAATATAACTGTCTCATGTATACTGCCTACTGTATATTTAAAATGCCTTTTCATTTACGAAATCCTACACAGTCTAATCAGTTAAACTCAACTCCTTTGAAAAAATATTGAGTTCATATGGTCTTGATGGTGTAGTGGAAACGGCTAAGGTCTCCTAACCGGGTGACCAGGGTTCGACTCCAAGCGCACCACCAATGTATATTTATTGTGTCACAGTATATTAATCATACACTGTTCGATACTGCTTTTATTTTTATTAGAGATTGCTGTTGTTCATTGTGTTCATCTAAAAGTAGTAATCGGTACATCCATTAATCATAAACTGTTTGTTACTACTTTCATAAACTACTGTAGCAATGGGCACATCATGAACTATTAATGAGTAGAGTACATCTATTACTGATTGTGATAATTTGATTTCAATAGCAATTGTAACCAAATCAACTTTGATAACTATCATGAATTTTAGGCGTTGCTTTTGTGTAGGAAAATATATGTTTTTTTATTATCAAGAAATAAGTTAAACTTTACCAGAACTTTTTCCCATGACTTACAGTAAGAGAGATTGCTTTGTGAACTACAGTACATCTCTTGTCTCAAACAATATACGTCAGTGGATGCTAGGCAATGGGAGGCAAAAATATACGTCAGGCAAGCGACTTTTTCTTCAGGCATTCCCAGGGATTCCCGTGTATACGTCACAACGCTACCTTTGTGAATAATCATCTATTTTTGTGAACAGTCAATGTACCCCACAGCTCAGCAGTGTGTAAGATGATAGGGATATGCACAGAACTATGATCATTCGTTACGTTTCCAGTTCGAATTTCTGTGCTGACTGTGGACCGGGACATGACGAAATGTATTAGAAACAATATTGTAATGATTGTGGTCTTGGGGTGCAAATGATTCAACACGTTGGCAACGCTATGGATAGAGCTGCATTACATGTAAACTCCAACATCGGTTTCCATACCGTAGCTATAGCTTTATGAAAAAATATCTCACTGATTATATATGAAAAAATCACCCAGAATTTACGGACACATTTCTTGTTATTTTTGTGACTCCATTGCTAGCGATGGGCAGACTGAAAAACTTGAAAAGCTCAGATGCTCACATTACCAGTATTTGCCAACTAGTATGCTAAATTAGGGAGGAGGAATGTGCATGGACTGTAGAATACGGTAGGAGAAACGCCCCGGACAGAACGCTGGTGTACTGTAGAAAATCTAAATGTAAATTTCTAGCGGAAAATGGATACTACAGTTGTGCTTTCTGTCTTCAGTGAAAGTATACAACCGATAGTTTGTTAGTTCCTACGTAACAAATGATCATTGTTCTGTGCATATCCCTACCACACACTGCTGAGCTGTGTGATATATTGATTCTTCACAAATATAGAGGATTATTCACAAAAGTTATATGCTAGTATACAATATGACTGTGTCCTCTAAATAGACTGAGATAAAATAACATATGCCTTTGCTAGGACTCAAACATACGACGTAGGCAGTGCTCAAAGTGGGGCGGTACTCACCGGTACGCAGTACCGGCACCTCTACATTTTACTCTTAAGCGTACCTGCACTTTTTCTTGCGTACCGATGTATTCCGCATGTAGGCGGTACGCAATCACTGACAAAGAAAGCGACAGTGTCTCAGAGATTGATAATGATGTGAACGTTACATAAACTACACCACCCAGAGGGCATACGTTATCTACTGACTTACTTCAGATTGACGAATCACGTAAAGGCAAGCAGTCAGCCGACCCTATCAGAAGTTTGCTTCTCCACGGATGCTAGTTAGAAAATGCTGTCGCCTGACCGTAACATTTTTCACTGCTGAAAATCTAGAAACTAAAAAGAAGTGTCTTTTTTAAGTCGTTATGCTAGCCTGGCTTTAGAAAGTTACCGAAAGAATGCGTGTGTCAGAGCCAGACATGTCAACAGAGGTCCAAGTCGAACCAGAATCATCAGGTACGTTTCATGAGCTTTAAACTAACGTTAATTAAAACCCTGCACAGTCTCCCGACGTTCTAAAGTGTCAAGCGCGAATGGTACATGCTTGGTACCGTCGGAAAGAGAAAGATCAGACGAAAATAATGAATGGTGGCTTATCCCTGTGGCTTAAACACAGCCGGAGCTATGACACCTCAAAGTCGGTCATGTTGTAGACACCTTTTTTACTTTACACGTTACAGACAAGTAAAAAATACCTGGGGTTTCAAAAACGTATATACATATTGTAAGAAATGGGTGCAGTATTTTTACATATGTTCTTTTATTGGGATACATATTTAATAAAACATAAAATTCAGTGATCCAGGATTTTGGATTTTATTAATCCATGTTGTAGACATGAGTCTGCTGAGTCCAAAACAATAAGGCAATGGGTCAAAGTATGACCTTTTCAGAGGCCAACTTTGTGCTAGGCGGACCTAAAATCCGTTAGAGCTTGAAGGTTGATGTGAGTGGAACTGCTAGCATTAATGAGGAGTCTGCAGCCACCAACCTTAATGTTACCTTAGTCAATGACAGTGATGTCAACAATAACGTGAGTAACAAAATGCATGGCCTGACTGTTTGTCAAGGGACACACACATGACTTGTTTAAATAAATACATGTATGTTGTTATAAATAACAATACATTGTTGTTGTACCAGCAATATCTCAATGTTTGTTTTGTTTTTCACTGTAGAAATTAAATGTCATAATGATTTGCCAATGCAAGAGAGTACCGGCACCTTTTTTTCCCCACTTCAAGCACTGGACATAGGCATTTAATCAGAGCCACCTTAACCGCTATGCCACTCCGGCTGTGCATGTGGGTGAACAAAATAGTGGACGTACTAACGTTAAAAAATATAATTTAAAGGAAATGCGATGTGGCCTATTTACATTTTGTTCAATAGATTACAGTGATAGTACAGCTATAATTGTGTACAGATTATATCAAATACCTTAACAGAATATTATATGATTAGGTCATTATCCCTGTTTGGAGAAAGTCACTTCAAACAGACATTCTCATTTTACACAAAACGTCTGCAATTCTTAGTGCAAATGCAAACACAAACATGTGGCTATTGCATTCGCTTTCACAAAGGTGTTTCTCATTTTATCTAATTAGGGAAGGAGACGTAAGCTATTGACATGTGTAATAAATATTACAAATTCTTGAACTGCAATGCAAATTATGTTCTTTTGGACATGTAGGAATATTTACTTTTGTAGCCTATATTTGAATTGACTGACCAACATCTAAGAAATAGCAGATTAGCTTGATAAATGTGACATTTGGCATAGTTATTAAAAGTATTTGTATCGGTACTCGTATCGGCAAGTACCCAAAATTAAATACTCTGTACTTGTACTTGTTCCATAAAAATTGGTATGGCCCATCCCTAGACTTTACTAAACTTGCTTTTGAGCTACAAGTTTTTTGCTTGGGAATAGTTTCATGTAATCAGCACATGGGGGTTGGGGGTTTCGTAACACAATGACTAGTTAATTGGCCATCAGAGCATGGTCTGGCCGAGGGGAGATTTAAAGTGTCACCTTTCTAAAAAATTGATGCACACATTTCTCTGCCAACTTCTTCATGATCTCAGTCTGGTCTGGTCAGCACAAAGGGTGACAGATAAAAATATATCTTTAATTACCTACAGTATACAACTTAAAAAACATAGTTTGTTACCAATTTTTGTCTCGCAAAATAAAACTGTACTTTGATATACTATGTAAATAGTAAAACAATTCACAGAACATTCAGGGACACATTCTGATTGGAGAATGCAGACGCAGTAGTCTACGATATTTATTTGCTTTCCTAAAGCTGTTTGAAAACAAACAAGGCGTTATTTAAATTAAGAAAGTAATTCTACTGTGTATAATAATACAATTACATTGATTTAATATCGGTCTTATGTCCCCAAAAAACGTATCTCTAGGAGGCATTAGAACTGCAATCTCTCGTTTCTTTTCAGCGAAGAGTATCGACCATATATTAGCAACTAAATGTACTGATTGGTGCCGCAGTACGAAAAGCACCACTTTATCGTGTGACATCTGTAAATGAAGAACTTTGTGTATTTGAAGCGCGGCCCTGAAATTCTGAACAAAAGACGGATGTGAAAAGTGTCAAACAGCTCAGCAATTTCGGCAAATACGTCATCCTTATGAAACAGAGATCTTAAAAATGTGCAAGATTAACTATTTTAACTGAAGATTGACAGAGATCATTTACGAAAGAGATTTGTTGTTCGTCTCAGGACCCGGATGTAAACGTCATCACGGTGCATTTTTTCTAAAATTATACTTTCACAAATAATGCTACAGCTCATTGGCTGTTCACTCAATCATTCTAAAATCTTATACATGTGTGACCAGCTTCTAAGCAACATGATTTTAACTGGTTCCAGCACCCTATCTCAATACATGGCTTTGTAGGGTTCTTTCAAAGAGGATGTAGAAAAATAAAAACAAAATAATTATGCATTTCCTTTATTTCATCTTGTGCCATATTCACTGTGTATATTTGAAATGAATTTTACATATCCAAAAATTTCAAAGTATTATCTTTAAAAAGATATCAACTATATGTTTGTCCTTGTCTCAGATACAGTGTAACACGAGGTTAACTTTGGGTATCTTTTTTTAGGGAGAATTTGACAATTAAGGGGCGATCCCCAAGAGGTTAATGCTTAAGATCTTGGGATTCTAATGAATATATCAGTTTCATGATAGCTACAATATTAAAAAATGTTATGAGTGATAGTGTGACGTAAATGCTAAGTAAAGAATGCCATTAGCTTGTACCGTCAGCAGTTTATTTCACCTCATGGAAAATACACAGTCTAACATGGTTTACATCTTCAATTTTTTGATAATATATACATGTCTCATATATCCTTAAAGTTTAAGATCTTGGAGTTCTATTGAATAACCTTTTACGATAGCTATAATGTGACATACGTGCCATCAAAACAAAGCAATCTTCTAGCATCTACTTAGCAAAATAGCCAACCTCATTAATAAAAACATATTATACTAACAAAATATTGTACTTACAGTTGAAAATCTTTACTCTTCATCATCAAATAGTCCCAGTAATGACATAGAGCATAGTTTTCCCAGTTTAAATCCATCTTGTTACATAGAAAATGACAATTTCAGGACCGCAACATTTAGGAATGAACCAGAAATCACCAGAATGCATTTGTTTATGAATCACGGCCCGCACTTATGAATGACAGACGCAGGTGAAATGTGTCTTAGCAATGTCAAAAATGTTGATCCTCATGAAAGAGAGATGTTAATAATGACCAAGATTGTGCAAATTAACCTTTGTTTGTCAGAGATATCAGAGAAAGGTACTCTGTCTTATGACCCGGATGAAAACATCATCACGTTGCGTTTTTTGTGGAGATATACACAAACACTATACAACACTATCTCATTGGCTATTCACTCTATCACTTTATATATTTAGACATATGTCGTTATTTACTAGGGGACACAATTATAAGTGTTTCCAGGACCCAATCTCAATTTATGTAGAAAAATAAAACCAGAAAATAATTATGCATTTTCTTTATTTCATCTTGTGCCATATTCACTGTGTACATTTATTGAAATAAAATTTTACATTGTATGTACTTGTTTCTGGTCCAGTGTAACAAAAGGGTTAACTTTGGGTATGTTTTTTTAGGCAGAATTTGACAATGAGGGATTGATCCCTTACAGGTTAACTGACTCCTGTGCATTATCTTTGTCAAATACATTTAGGTGCTTTAACATTTTATTGCTTCTGAAATTTCAGTTTATTGATAGTAGATTGGAAGAAAATATTTTTGTACCTTTGTTTGTCCTTAAGGTGAAGAACATAGACTTTGACGGTCTTTTTGGCAACATTAGCTGTGTGATCGACCTCTCGTATCGCCTCTTCAAGAGCCTCCAGGACACAGACTCCATTGGTAATGCCAAATAGTAAATTGATTTAGTTACTAAAATACCTTGCTTGTGAATCAGCTTAAACTTAGAATCTCAGATACTAAATACAGTTTGGTTAGTCTTTGTCCTTTAAACTTTTAGCATGGATACAAGTGCCACACACACACACACCAATTTCTGGATTGTTCTGTTGTTGTTCCCAGGAAAGGTGTTTCTTGACTTAAAAGTGGAGCTCGAGGAGGTGTATAAAATTTATTGTCAGAATCACGATGATGCCATCTCCCTCCTTGAAATGTATGAAAAGAATGAGAACATCCAAAAACACATTCTGGAGTGCCTTGAGAAACTCAGGTAAGTACAAAACCAACAACATACAGCAACCATAAAGCCTGAGTGAGACATGACATTCCTGTCCCAAGGCTTCTACCACCGTGGGCTCCTGTGTAGATTTAATTCCATCCTGGGGAAATGTTGAGCAACCAACATGTTGCTTGAGCCAATCCAGTTATTGTAGTTGTCTCTAGGGGATTTGTTTTTCTGCATAAAGTCAAGGACATATGTCACAATGTAGGTGTTGTGGCATTGTGGGTGTTGAAGAGAGAGAGACCAGAATGCAGGGAGTTTAATAAACACAGGTTGTACTTGCTGGACATACACATGACTGACAACATAAGTATGCCAGCTGCACTTCAGTATATACATAGCTACTATGCTCTAACGCGGCATAGATGCGGAGGCTAATTATAAAGAGTGTATGCTTGCTCATGCTACAAAAATATAGATCACTTATGACACAACCCCTCAGTCACACGTGCGACAAAAGACAGCGACAAAGTGACAGGCTGCCATTCATTTTCAATGTGATTGGCCGTTTGCCAGAGACAAGCGTCAAGCTTGTCGCTGCCCCGAGCAAGGCAGGGCAAAAATAGACAAGAAGTCTATTTTATGTAAACGCTGAGCGATGCGACAAAGCGACTGCCAATCGGAGTGAAGGCAGTGTGAGGGCTGCATGACATATGTATATTGGTTGCTCGAGTCGAAGGAAAATCATTCAAGATGGCGGAAACGCTTCAGTGCATCGTATTTCTGTATATATCTGACATGTTTGGCATTTTATCTAATATATTTTGTTACTTCTATCGAGAAATAAATACTTTTAAATTCAAAAACATTGTTCTTGTGATTTGACAATACCTCTGAAGTAAGACCTTTTGCAGATGCTAGTCAATAGCATGCTACTGTCGATACAGAAGCGTCACAGTGTCAAACGTTCCCAGAAACAAATCGATCAAACTTTAGTTCCGCAAACCTGTGAGAAAATAGAGGGAAAACTTATTTAGGTGGTGTCCACATTCCCAGTCCTGTACAATCTAACCTTAGATTCATACAGAGACATTAATATTAAAAACGATGCATGGAGGAGAGTCTCAGAAGTGATGGAAATGACTGATATATATATATCAGTGGAGGCTCGTCCATTGAGGCAGGGGAGGTTGTTCCTCCTAATTTTTTTTGAGAGGAAAAAGAAGGGTTAAGAATATTAAAAAATAGTAATTGGTTCAAATAAACTATTTCAAAATTTCTATATAATTTATAAAATAATTCATTTATTCTTTGGTAATAAATATTTTAAATGATTAAAATGCTTAATCAGTGACTGATCAGTGCAGGCAGATGGGTGAAGTGTTTGGAAAAAAACATACTCTAGACTACTAGAGGAGGCAAGAGGAGCTAATCGGCTCTTTTACCTCCAGGGCGGGATATCGTAATATCAGTTCAATCAGTTCAGGCCTGGTGTCTGTATATGCACTTTGGGAAATCTACTAATGGAAAAAGACTATAAAAATAATTAAGGTTAAAATAAAAACACAATAGACCTACTTTTGTCCTTTTTAAATCAGAGTGTATTGTGTAAATTTAAACAATAACTGTAGATATAGACATAAATAGCTAAATAGTGTTCAATAAAATGGCGCAATGGGCTATTTTTCTACCTGTCCTCCCCAATTTTTTTGTCACCAGCCGCCACATATATATGTGTATATATATATATATATATATATATATATATATATATATATATATATATATATTAGTGCTGTCAAACGATTAAAATATTTAATCGCGATTAATCACATTAATGTCATAGTTAATCGCACGTTTTTATCTGTTTTAAGACTGTTTTAAGCCTTTAATGCTGTTATCTCAAAGTCAAAGTCAAAGTTGTTTATTTATCATATGTATTGAATAACATACATCATCCTATGCAGAGAAATTCTTTTTGACATGGCTCTGCGATTCTATGCAGTGGGCTTAAAAACAAGAATTACAACAATATAATAATTTTAAAATAGTAATGACAATAGTAATAATAATAATAATAATAATAATAATAATAAAACGCTATGTACTGAGCAGTGGTCTGGAAAATGTACAACAGTAGAAGTAGTAAATATTATAGAATTACATGGAAAATTGCTTTTTAAAGGTGCATTTGAATTCTGCTACATAGATGTAGAGAGCATAAAGTGACCAGAGAGTGTTAGTGCTCAACAGACGATTTGCGATCAGTGTCTGTGTTCCATGTTGAGCAGCCGAATGGCCTGTGGGAAGAAACTGTTTTTAAGTCTGGTGGTCCGTGCCTTGATGCTCCGGTAACGTCTACCAGATGGCAGTAGTGAGAAAAGTTCACGGCCTGGGTGGCTGTGG
>JACXGM010034594.1:0-11929 GCA_016801145.1 Umbra pygmaea | reverse complement strand
GATAATGAACAATAATGGGCCAAGAACCGAACCTTGAGGGACACCCTGTGTAAGTGAAGCAGTGGCAGATCTAAGCCCTTGTATAGTAATATAGTACTTTCTGTCACTGATATAGGAAGTGAGCCAGGAAAGAGCAGAGCCAGTGATGCCAATATCAGAAAGCCTAGAGATCATTATTTTGTGGCAGACTGTGTCAAAAAAAAAAGACCCTTGTCAAACATTGGATACGATATCCTTACCATCTTACTTAAAAAACAATTTGGATCGAAATATGTCTTTTGTAAAACTGATGCCTTTAAAGGAGAATTTCAGGCGATTTCAAAATGTAGCTCTGTTGTTTGGGTGTTACATTCCAGGCGGCCAGGGGACATGCAGTTAAGGCAGCCAGGGGACAGGCAGTTCAGGCGGCCAGGGGACAGGCAGTTCAGGAGGCCAGGGGACAGGCAGTTCTGGCGGCCAGGGGACAGGCAGTTCAACGGGCTCTGGGTTAGATGGAACAGGGAGCCCTGGCACAAGCAGGGGGTCTTGGATCCCTGGCACAAGCAGGGGGTCTGGGAGCCCTGTCACCTGGATCGAAGGGCTAGGGGCTGTCACTAAAGCCCTAGGGGCAACTACGAGGGACCTAGGGGCAGAACCTGGTGCCCTAGGGGCAGGTACTGGAAGCCTAGGGGCAGGTACTGGAGGCCTAGGGGCAGGTACTGGAGGCCTAGGGGCAGGTACTTGCAGACTGCTGGAGGCTGTGGGGAGACTGCAGGAGGCTTCAACTCAGAGGGCGCGGACCCGCTTATGAGAGCTGGCATGTCCTCCTCCTCGCTCTCATAAGTGGGGAGGTCGGCCATCTTGCGGTGGTCGGCCATCTTGCGGTGGTCGGCCATCTTGCGGTGGTCGGCCATCTTGGGGTGGTCGGCCACCTTGGGGTGGTCGGCCACCTTGGGGTGGTCGGCCACCTTGGGGTGGTCGGCCACCTTGGGGTGGTCGGCCACCTTGGGGTGGTCGGCCACCTTGGGGTGGTCGGCCACCTTGTGGTGGTCGGCCACCTTGGGGTGGTCGGCCACCTTGGGGTGGTCGGCCACCTTGGGGTGGTCGGCCACCTTGGGGTGGTCGGCCACCTTGGGGTGGTCGGCCACCTTGGGGTGGTCGGCCACCTTGGGGTGGTCGGCCATCTTGTGACAGTCGGCCCTAACCCTACAACGAGGGGCTCTGGGACTGGGGCCAACACCCTGGATCGAAGGGCTAGGGGCTGTCACTAAAGCCCTAGGGGCAACTACGGGGGACCTAGGGGCAGAACCTGGTGCTCTAGGGGCAGGTACTGGAGGCCTAGGGGCAGGTACTGGAGGCCTAGGGGCAGGTACTGGAGGCCTAGGGGCAGGTATTGGAAGCCTAGGGCAGGTTTTGGAAGCCTAGGGGCAGGTACTAAAAGCCTAGGGGCAGGTACTGGGAGCCTAGGGGCAGGTACTGCGAGCCTAGGGGCAGGGACCGGAAACCTAGGGGCAACTACTGAAAGCCTAGGGGCACCTTCTGGGAGCTTAGGGGCAACTACTGGGAGCCTAAGGGCAACTACTGGGAGCCTGGGGGCAACTTCGCTAGCCTGAAAGCTAGAAAGGGGGGTGTTAACCTGACCGTTAAAGGGGTAGCCAGACTGAGGACTAGGGGTGTAGTTTAAGGGAGAGTGGGAAACCCTACCGGAAGGAGGAGAGACCATCCGGGGCTGTTGTGGAGTTAGCGGTGGTGGGGTCCTCCGAATGGCCCTTCTTGTCCTATCGGTGGGGATCTCCCACTCGTCCTCCTCATCGTCCCAGAGGTCACAGTCCTCCACAATACCGTTCTCACCTCCATAGCCCTTAACCACGGTCTGCCGGGGGTGTCGTCCCGGGAACACAGAGAGCACCAGGTCCTCCCAGGAGATAGTGGGGAAGCGGGCTCCAGAGGCCGAGGCCATCAGCAGGTCCACGTATGCCCGTAGCTCCGCGGCTCCTGCCTCGATCTCTTCCTCCTCTCCCGTTTCCTCCTCCTCAGATAGGAAGATGTCCTCCGTGAACCGGTCGTTCTACTTTCTTCTCCATGGGGAAATACTCTTCGTCAGAGCTGTCAACTTCCCACATGGAGGTGAGTTGGACCTGCTCGGTCGGCGGCTCTCGCTCCCCTCGTGGGGAGTAAGGGAGTATGCAGCCTGCGTCCCCCCAAAAAACATCCCCCCGAGAGAGAGGGCAAAGCTCTCCTTGGGTCTGCGGCTACTCCTTTGCTGCCTCTTCATTCTACGGTCGTTCATTTCTGTTACATTCCAATGGGGAAGAGGAAAGAGGCAAGTGCGAAGGAGAATCAATCAAACGTGGTTTATTAGATAAACAAAAACAAAAGACTGCCACGAGGGGCAAAACGGATAACAACAAACAAACTGAAATACTGAGACACGTACTGGTTGGAACACGTAACATCTAACAATGAACTACAAGGACAAGGAGGAAAAACAAGGAATAAATACTCTACTAACGAAGACTGATACAAACCACCTGCGCACCAAACATACTGACGTCACCTACATATATCCTGAAGAACACACAATACACAACCGAGGCACTAGAGGGAGACAAACATTACAAAACACATAGGGAAGAAACCTAAACACAAGAACATAAATGTTGGAAATAAAACGTCAACTAAACCACAGTGAGAAACACTGAAATGCAATAAGGGAACACATACAGAAGAGACAGTAACTGAAACAAATGAAATGGAAGGTCATACATGACCCTCCTTGGGCCGGATGCAACATTGGGAATCTGGAGTGCTGTCAGTAGCAAGAATAACTCAAACAATCTGTATTGCCAAAACCGTGTTATCCTCCTGCTCCAGTTTAAACCCTTTACGCATTTACAGGGCAAGTTTTAAAACGTGCTTTTAGCCTCTAAACATGTTTAAAATTGCCATGTGCAGTCATTCCTTATAGTGAACACAGCGAATCTGACAAATCAGTAAGTGTTTATTTGCCATTTTCCATTGAAGTCCACACTAGTTGATTGTCGAAGTCAAACAATGCAATATTCTAAAACACATTTTTTTCCACAAAAAAGAACGATTTGCTGTGGAAAATTCTCAGGTCTAAACGTATTGTCTTTATATATAGTCTTTAGTGGTTCTTCCATTCTTCCTCCAAATCTTAATCTGTTCACTCTTAGAAGGTATCAAAATCATTTCACAAAATAATGTAGTCCTGCTGTGTGTACAAGTGTAATCAAAGTGATAAGTAGCTGGGGGTCAGTAATGGGGGGTCTGCTGTATTTATGGCATTATTTCACCTTTCGACTCTACCATGCCCCTCCACCCCAAAGCTCCACCCACACAGTTTTCATTGATAAATTGTTTGTTTTAGCTAAGAAGATTTTACAATTACATTTGCAGCCGACATGGAAGGAATTTTCATGCCAGAATCTTTCTACGGAAGAACGAAGAACACAAATGTTGCAGATAAACAAGATTTACCATCACCAAAACAGAAGGTTAGCAGCCTGGTTAAAAGAGTAATTCTGTATGAATTTGTGTAGGCTGTACTTGTAGTAATGAAAATGTGTTTGCAGTGTGTCCAACCACACTGGGCAATGGGGCCCTTCACAAACATCTGCGGTCTGACCGGCCCTCCGCAAACCCCTGTAGCAGTCAGAGGGAAAAAGTTGCCATCCAAAATATGCATGGTTCCAAAGAAAATTGTGAGTTTTTTAGATTCTAAATTTTTTGTTAGTGCACTGTACGGTATATGTTGAGGGTGTTAATTTATCTCGTTCATCTATTTTAGGCGGTTGTAGTCAAATAAACTCCAAGCCAGCAGGATGATGCCGCAAAGCTGATGAACAAGCACTTGGAAATAATTGCACGTCTAGACACCAAAATTGAGACACTGGAGTTAGCAGTAAATGAGACACTCTGAGGGCAGAGATAAAGGCAATGGCAAACACCTGGATGAACTGCAAAGCGGAATTGGAAGAAACAGAGGCCGCGTTGTGAGAGAGTCAGACTGCACTGGGCTAGACTAAGGGTGAATCCTAATTCTATGTCTTGCCCCTTTCCCTTACCCGTTACCCCTTCCCCATAGTTTTGCACATTCATGTGAGAGTAAGGGCTATCCCAATTCTCATTTTGATCGAGGGTTGGATTAAGGGGAAGGGGTAGATACCCCTTAAAATCAAGCATTTTTTTGCGAGCTTACTTGAAACGAAGGGGTACCCA
The DNA here is from genome assembly GCA_016801145.1 of Umbra pygmaea. Taxonomy (NCBI): domain Eukaryota; kingdom Metazoa; phylum Chordata; class Actinopteri; order Esociformes; family Umbridae; genus Umbra; species Umbra pygmaea. Next base: position 7,708 of record JACXGM010034594.1, on the reverse strand, counting down.
GAATACACTGCTTAAAATACAACAATGGTGGCCAAATCATTCAGAGTCCCATAAATGTATTTTCGGCTTGAATAATTGCTGTAAAAATTACGACAGACTTGTTTTGTGCTCTACGCAGTCCTGTACATATATACTTGCATCCATGTTCTTAATTCAAATGTTTTACCAAATCGCTAGTTTGCTAGGCTAATGTTACATTGCTGATTTGCACAACAGTCCCGCATTTCTCTGACTTGCCTTGAATGGACTCCATGCATGTTTTAACTAAACTTCATTAGCAGCAAATTTTATTTGATATCAGTGCATAACACTACTTGCTTTGGAGACACTGATATGTGTTTGATGACGTAAACTTAACCAAGTGGTGTCTCATTTCATAAATGCAGGAGCAACATAAGCACAATGTCTTCACAGATAAACAATAACTGACAAAGAACCTGACCAACGCAAGGGTTTAAATACTTGTAACACTTGACATAATCATTCATGGGTGCAGACATTTCATAGTACAGAAACAGCCCTTACCAAAATAGTAAACGAAAAGAATTAGCATGGACAAAGACTACAAACAAAGACTCGGTTCTCGTCCTCCTAGACCTGAGTGCAGCATTCAACACCATTGATCATGATATTCTACTAGACCGTCTCGAAAACTGGGTTGGTCTCTCAGAAAATGTCCTCAGATGGTTTCAAATCTACATTACAGGCAGAAAATTCTTTGTCAGTCTTGGTGACCATGTATCCCAGGAACATGAAGTACTATGTGGTGTTGCACAAGGAAGCTGTTTGGCTCCACTACTTTTTCACTCTACATGTTTCCACTTGGTGATGTCATCAGAGAACACAATGTAAATTTCTACAGCTATGCTGATGACACACAGATATACATTTCCATAGAGCCAGATGACATAGATGCAATAAGCTCACTGTCTAGGTGCCTAATTGCCATAAATAAATGGATGAGTGTTAATTTCCTAAAATTAAACAAGGATAAAACAGAAATCCTCTTAGTTGGCCCCAAAGTCAAAAGGGAGAATATTAGCATGAACCTTGGAAACCTGACTTCCCTGATCAAACCTGAAGTAAGGAGCCTAGGTGTTATCATAGACTCTGACCTAAGTTTTACCTCCCATCTCAACAAGGTGACCAAAACATCTTTCTTTCACCTCAGAAATATTGCTAAAGTTCGACCATTCATAACCCAGAAAGATTCAGAGAAACTAATTCATGCATTTGTCACAACTAGATTGAATTATCTCCCAAAAAATTCTTTAGAGAACATTCAACTCATCCAGAACTAGGGCTGGGAGGTATGGCTTAAATTTAATACCCCAATATTTTTAAAATGTTTGACGGTATCACAGTATTTAAAGGTATTAAATTTTTTAAGTAAAGGGTTGAAAGAAATTAATTTGTACGTTCATTATGATTTTTGTTGAAACACCAATTAACAAGACTGAATAAGTAAAAGTAGTTTAAATCTTTATTAAATGCAGGAATACTAATAAATAACTTTGCAACCACAAAAAACAAGCCTATCCACTGTCTATTGCTTTAGTACTGAACCGTGGCATGTTATGCACCACCACAGTACTTGCTTAGGTTTATGAATTTCAAAAAAGTCCCACTGTCATTTAACTAGATTAACTACTGGTAAAGAAAAGACAATCAGATTGGTTTCACAGTTTCTGGGCACGGAAAAATAGCCCTTGAACTCGAGCCAAAAAAACCCCAACACAACAGCTTTTTTCCCTTGTTATAACATTGGTCGAGTGGCTTAGTGCAGGGGCTAATAGAACCAATCGTTTATATGCCGTCAAGACCATGTCAAAGGTGTAGGTGGCAGTGTAACGAAAGGCCACGTTAGCCAATCTGATTCCCAAAAATAGTTTCCCCAAATATTTTTTTGAAAGAATCGTTTTTAAGGGCGAATTCTCTGTTTGCGTGTAAACGAAGGGCACAAACGAAGGTAAATATCGCAGTTTTTCAAAATAACCATTTACGTGTAAACGGGGTCTTAAAACCAAACCATGTCCACACTATCAACGTTGCATCCTTTTTAACAACACATTTTTCGCTTGCTGCTGTGCGGATAATTTTACCTGCACCCTCCATAGTTTTTTTTCACCCTTTATCTAACTTCCAGGTGTTTGTTTCTCACGTGTGTTTTCCTGCTTGTTTATATTTTTCACTATAGCATTTAACTCAGCACTCAAATGCTTTTTATGCCTTCCCTCTTTTAATATGTTCCTTTACATTTCTATTTGATTGCCTGCAAATGTGCTCTATGCTTTTTATGTTTTAAATTTAATTATTTACATTTCTTTGTCTTTTATCGATGTAAATGTTTTTCTTACATTTTATTTGACTTTTATTGATGTATGAAAGTATGAAATTCCTTGTATGAAAGGTGCTATATAAATAAAGGTTTATTATTATTATTTAATGAACACTCACACTCTGATGGATAAGTGAAGACTGATATGGGAGGAACTGCATGGAAAAAAGGAAACAACATAAAACATATGAGGGCACTGACACTGTCATGCACAGCCAGTGAGGCTGGCGTATACAGAGACATGAACTGAGAACGAACTCATGTATATTGTTATGTCTATATCTATGCTTGCATGGTGGTGTGGTTTCTCCTGTATGTATATGTGTTTCAGTTGACAGCTCCTCCAGTTGGGTAGTTGCTAGATGGGATCCAGGTTAGGCTGGTATCCTGCCTCTGTTAATTAGAGATGACTTTCAGCTGTGCTAGATTAGACTAGTGATCTTCTACTATAAAGGCGCTACCTAACTGGAGAGAGCTGTCGGTCATTGCTTATGTGTCTGCGTTTACGTAAGTTGTGTTTTGCTTTCTGTGAGTTTGCTGCGGTCCCAAGTATCTTTTGCAGGTCTTCAGGTTGCTAAGAAGAGTGAGGCTGTTAGAGTGTATGCGTATGTATGGTAATGCTATTCGTCAGCGTTCCGTGCCGCTGTTTAAAGAGCACGTAGGAAAGTATATATGTCGTTGCGCTACTCACAGTTAGTATTTCACATACAACGAATGAAAAGCATTGTACCTTTGGGATTCGTCTGCTGATTAAACTTGATACACTTCAATCATCCACTTGTCTGTTGGTCCCCCTCTCTCCATTACACAACCTAAACCGTGATAGACAGCCACAACATCAGCCATGACAAAGACCTCCCTATTCAGCTTCTTCCACTGAATTCACCTGATGTTTCAACATGATAATGCAAAGACTCATGTTACAAGGGTTTGTACACAATTCCTGGAAGCCGATAATGTCCCAGTTCTTCATGGTGTGCACATAAATAGATAAGGGCTGAATGATTCCTTATGTGAACTTCAATTGTTAAAGATTCCGTTATTCATGTACAGTATTACATTCATACCTAAAGAGTTGACATTTAGTAATTATACATTTTTTAAATAATTACAACCTTTTTCTTTGTTTCTCAGTAAGTTTCATTTCAAATATTCCACCCTTAAACACTGCAGAGCTTTTCTTACTGTACAATATTGACAGACCATACTTGTATGTTATGGTTCTGAGTAGAACAAGAAGAAATATTTACCTGAGTATATGGTGCCCTCTGAAGGTATATCAGGAAAAGTACCAATTATTTTGTCTTTCCCCACAGCATACAGCAGAGGTCTTCAACCGTCTCCTCAGGGATCCCCAGCCATTTCACAGTTTTGTTGGAGCCCTGAACATGCACATCTGATTAGGCTTGTCATCCAGTCATCAAGCCTTTGATTAATTAATATGTGCCTATTCAGGTCTACATCAAAACTGTGGAATCTCTCGGGATGAAGACCTCTGGCATACAGTATGGCTATCCTGAATAACACATATTAACTCTATCAAATACAGTTTGTTTATATTGTTATGGTTCAGCAAAGATGTGGTAAAGAGGTAATTGGAATGCAATAGAACCTTAAATTCCACACCCCCTATTGAGTACTATAGTAGGACCAGAAGGATGTTGTCATTGACATTGTGCCAAGAGGGCGGGTCATTCTCAGGTGCTATCATTAACCTGAAGGAAATCCTAACATGAGGAGTGTCTAAATTATATATTTTTCATCGGAAATTCAAATATGAGCATATTTTTGGATAGGATCACTCTAACCTACATATATTTGTTTTTCAAAATTGCCAATTTTCCTCTTTTGAACCACTTTTATAATATATTAACAGGTATAAGGGAAATCATTTATATTTACGGAGCTAAATCCAATTTACACATGTGAAGTGCATGAATATATCTGGATACAATCACAAGGAACAATCTCCTGAACTTTGTTAGGTTGCACAAATACTTCTTTGATTCGTTCTTGGACATCAGCCTTCTGCCGGTCTCCTGAGCCCTGATCCCTCCATCTCCCTTTTCTTGTAAAAAGTACATAGCAGAAGCCTCAGTCACCATTTTAACAACCCTCCCAATACTTTGCATGTGGCAAGGCCAGTTCAGCATCTTCATGGTGCTGTTGAACTTTTTCACCTCTGAGCTGATTAGGGGACAGGTGACAGGTGGCTCTGATACACCTTCTGACCAGCTGATCAAGTCACCAATGCTGGAAGCATCACAATTGATGTCAAGTGTCCTGGTGGTTCTGACAGAGGAGCCCCTCAGGTGAGTCTCTGGCTCCTCCTCTCCCCTGATGGCCAGGATTCTCTCCACCCGCTCAACCTCTCCCTCTGATCCACAGAACACAGCAGTGTTTGGAGTATGGCATATCAAGCAGATGTTCTCACTGTCGGTATCACAAGGTCCAGCACTTCCTTCCTCTGAGACTTGAGTCAGTCCAGCTCAAACAGGATGTGTCTAGGCCCTTAATTCCAGGAGTGCTTTACCTTCACATTGAACCAACATGGATAGTACATGCCAATGATGAATTCAACAATTAGAGCTACCTTCGGCAATTTTAAGTGATATTTAAAACTATTTAGGCCTCTAGGTTCTAAAGAATGTGAATTTAGGTGCCCTTAGCTGCCTGTACGACAACCAGCCCAGTGTATTGACTCTGCCTGTACGACTTCCCGCTCCAGCCTGTTTGGAAGTATCTATACGTACCTGTTCACTTTTAAACATTTCTTATTGCCCTTGTCTGAGCTGTCTACCTGCCAGAGAAATACATTCCTTGCCTTGCAACATTATTATGATTAAATACCTATTTTTGGGTAACTACCTAGTCCAGTGTCATATCGTTACACATTGCAAGTGATCGTGCCGGCGCCTTATTACATTGACTGCCATATATTTTCTTCTTATATATTTAAAACAGGCTATTTGTTGATAAAACATTTATCAAAATTAAGATACAATTTATACAAAAATAAAATATTTTAAAGAGTCTTTCTACAAAACAAAACTCAATGAAGTAGTCAAAATCTTGTCTTACCCACTCCATGTCTCCAGACATATTGCGTATCTCATGATGTGTATCATATCTTTCTCATGTACATGCTCACTTTCATAATCAACATTGAATTAACTAAAAAATAACATTAGCCTATAATATTTAAACAAATATGAAAATAAATATGTTTTATTTAATGGCTACAACACATAAAGTTTATAGAGAAATTTCATGTCTTGTTGTCAGCCACGATATAATGACGTTACATATTTTCCAACCCAGCCCTCAGCCCCCCCTGCATGAATCAACTTCCAGCGCACCTGTGGCCAGCAGAGCTATGCTGCCTAAACTGCCTTGGCCCATTGTGTTAAGATCGGAACACATCACCAAAACTAACAACTCGTCGATGCGACTCTACGGATTGTTACGGTTGCCCACGTCGGGCCGATTTGCCTTGGTTTTTGGATGAAAAATAGCTCACGAACACACCGCCTTGACACGACCGACCGCCCAAGCACCACCTACATTGCGTGCATGCGTGAGAGGAAATATCTCTCCATACCGGCAGGCGGGGGTAATCTGTACTCTTCGATCAAAAAAAGGGGACGCCGGAAGCAGCAACGCGGATATAAAAAACAGTTGTTGTTGTCTAACTGTATGGTACCGGGCTAGACTATTTTCTCAGTGGTCGTAATTTTAATCACAGTCATCAATAACAATGTCAGACGAAGACTTGCAAACTGTACTGGCATTGGGAGCCCTCTGTCTTTTGTTGGTTAAAGAAGTGACTCGTGAAGCAACTTCTCAGTCCAAACAAACTACTGTACCGGGACTGCATCTCCGTTGGGGAACGCAGTGATAAACACCGCACTTCTTGGCTACAGGTAAGCATGCTAATGATGGCAATATTACTGCACTTCATTTCGAGCCGTATGTGTCACGTATGTGTGTTTGGTGTATAGAGGAAGGGGAGACCAGGCAGGCAATATACGGTTGTTGATTTAATGTTACCAAAACCCTCCCAGGGCACACATACATCAATGCTGCAGGGTACGCCGTTGCGAGGTGCGTAATTGAATACTCATACACATATATATACCCACATGCTCTTTACAGCGGCATGGACACTGCTACACAACCATACATCAATTACGTTACTCTGCAAGCTAGCGGGACTCACTTGTCACAACACGTCGCTGGCTCCTGGAAAGGGTTACAAGGAAACGGTCGACCTATACAACCATACCTCACTGTGACATTGTAATAATGAATCGCGCCCTCCTCTCCCCCACCTAGAACTGATATGGAAACCGAGCCAACCAGCTGACAGTGATTAGGTGATTAGATCGCTCAGTCCCCAATCAGTACCAAGTGAAAGAGAGGAAGGCGCTACACACAGCACACCCAATATGTAACAAATTCAAACATGATCAACAGTGCATAAGCACTGGCAGACATTCAAACAACAAAATCAAACACCACAATAAAACAGAAAACCCATAAACATAGAGTCAATGATCTCAGTTCAAATGTGGAACGGGAATCCCACACCGGGACCCGTTACAGTATGCTACGGTTTATTTCAGTGATGAAAAATTAAAGTGCTTAAAAACACATATAAACATAAATTCCTTCCATAAGCTGGTCTGCCATAAATAATGAATTATATAACTGAGTTATGTTCTTATTGTTTTACAGGCGAAAGTTTCAGGATCCTTTCTTATCAGTTCCAAGTCGGGTTGTCAACAATCCGTCAAATTGTTACAGAAACATGTGAAGTAATATACCATGTTTTGAAAGACAAATATCCAAAGGTATGTGTGGACTTTTAATTTGAGTTACAGTAGATTGGATGTTGAGGTGAGTGATAAATAATATACTTAAGCTATAAGGCACCAGTATACCACTGCTGAGAGCTGTTCATAGACTTGATGCATTGCGGAGTGCCTGAACATGGCTGTGCGTTTCCAGTGACTGAAATGTAATATCTAATCAAATGTTCTAGTAAGAGTCATTCGCTAGTGAAAACAGGAAGAAGTTTATAGTACACTATATATATAGAAACGTTGTTTACAATGCTAACGTTGGATATGCTGATTCCACTCTGCCCTGCGCTACTTTTACTTCGCCATGCACTAATCCAATCTCTGTCCCTGTTTCCTCTCCCCGGCCTCTGCTGAGAACCAAGCCCACTCTGCTGGTCAGCTCCACACCAGCCTGAGCCATGGCAGACAAGCAAATGCCGCGACAGGCGGTCAGGACAACACCCAGGCCTAGCCCAACCTCTACGACTGAAGAATCGCTACACCATTCTCATGGATGATGAGAAGT
>JACXGM010034593.1:0-11846 GCA_016801145.1 Umbra pygmaea | reverse complement strand
ACCCAATGGATCTCTGTCTGTTATCCCTAGTTAATTTCCTTGCCCAGGTGTTGCCCATTGTCTCTTGTTAGTAGTTGTATTTAGGTTGAGTGTTTGGTCCTGTCTCTTGTCGGTCAATGTTCCATGTCGTGTGTTTCCATGTTACGTGTTCCTGTGTGGATCCTATGCCCTTGGATTATATATTTTTGTTTTAGCCCCTCGTGGCAGTATTATTTTGTATCAGTATTACTTTAATAAAGCCTGCTTTCATTATTTCACATCCTTCGCGCCTGTCTCTTTACACCACTACACTGGGAAACATGACAGTATGTATGTATGTAGATATATATATATATACCTGTTGATACATGATGTGAGTTAACGAGATACAGTTTTGTTTGAGGTATTTTTCTGAATATAAGTTACTGATATTAATATGTTAGAACAACTGTATATTCTGAATTGAAGTAGTTGAAGTAAGACAGTATGATATTTTGGTTTTATTATTTTGAGTGTTTAAAGGAAAATATGCTGAAAGATATTTTGATTTTATTATTTTCAGTGTTTAAAGGAAAATGTGCTGAAGGACATTTTGAGTATATTGTTTTTTTCCCTAGTTTTGGAAAAGTTTACGTTGATGTCCGCATTCATTTCGGTAGTAGAAACTATGGTCAAACTAAATGTCTTTCTTCATCAGATTACCTCTTTTGTCATTAATCTGCACCTGCAACATATTTTTGGCGAGCTAGCCAGGAGCGACTGAAGGAACAGCAGAGTGTCCCAGTCCATACCTTCAACACAGTCCAGATCAGTGTGAATAAGTTAGAGGAACCATGGAGCAGCTCCAGGATGAAGTCAGCGCAGTACTATGGACACTGGGAAAGCCTGAGCTCATCAAGGTGTGTCATCATTTAAAGTGTAGTGAACCATCTGGGAAAGGATTCCAAGGCTTATCCCGTCGTGCCCTGGGTCGGCTGGCAGAGAATACTCTGGATAAACTGGAGGAATTTGAGGAATGTAATGTGTTCCAACAATATCTTAGCGGCCTCCTGTCCTTTATGGAATCCACACGAGGACACAATACTGAGCAAATGGAAGCGGAACCTAGTGAAATTGAGAGGTTGAAAGGGGAGTATGCTCAGCTTCAGCAGGCCCAGGCAGAGGCGCACAAGGCATTGGAGGAGAAGATTCAGGCACTAGGAGACCAGGCCCAAGCAGAGGCGCGCAAGGCATTGGAGGAGAAGATTCAGGCACTAGGAGACCAGGCCCAAGCAGGAGCGCAAGGCCTTGGAGGAGAAGATTCAGGCACTAGGAGACCAGGCCCAAGCAGGAGCACAAGGCATTGGAGGAGAAGATTCAGGCACTAGGAGACCAGGCCCAAGCAGGAGCGCAAGGCATTGGAGGAGAAGATTCAGGCACTAGGAGACCAGGCCCAAGCAGAGGCGCGCAAGGCATTGGAGGAGAAGATTCAGGCACTAGGAGACCAGGCCCAAGCAGGAGCGCAAGGCATTGGAGGAGAAGATTCAGGCACTAGGAGACAAGTTGAGCGGTGTAGCCACAGCCAGGGAGCAGGAAGTCACTACTAGTATACTCCCTATTAGCACGAGAGGTGACAATAAGGAGGGAGTTCCGGATTAGTGGGCAAATTGGGGAAGCCGGCCAGCGGGATAAGCTCTCCTTTACTAGCTTAATGAACCAGATTGAGTCTGGATTAAACAAAGGCTATGCAGAAACTGACATTATTGAGGCTGTGGTGAAAGAAGTCCTGGTCTCCACCTACGTGACCTACTGGAATTTAAGAGACCTCACACTTGCTACTCTGAAAACCATCTTGAGAGGTCACTATAAACTGTCTGGATATGAGAATGATGGTGAACAGTTTAGCCCAGACCTAATCCAACCCAAGTTCCTGCGCTCATTAGAGACTGGGCTGCTTAGTGAGGCAGTTAAGTTTCAGCTTAAACCCTACCTCAGTAACCCTACAGTCACAGATGTAGTCCTGATAGAGAAAATAAATGAAGCTGCCAGCCTTGAACTGGAGTGACAGATCAAGCTGAAAAGAAATAGTATAGTGAAGTCCACAAAAATAAACGAGATATACACTGAGCAGCACTCCAGTACCAGTCAGCTGTCTCTTAACAGGGACACCTACACCAATGAAGAAATAAGGAAGAAAGAAAGCGAAACAGTATAAAAAAATAAACAAGGACAGTACACAACACCTGACCCAGACACCACAAAGCTGATTGAGGGTCTCAGAGCTGATTTTCTTGAAATCAAAAATGTTCAGACAGACATTAGAGGCAACAAAGCCACACCTTAGTGCTGGGGCAGGCACATTACCCCCAGGTGTGGGTAGGGCACGAGGATGCCAGACTTGCAGAGAGGCGCAGGCCTGTGAATCATGCAGACACTGCTACCGCTGTGGACAGGAGGGCCACCTTTCCTGGGCTGTAGGCAGGGAAACGGGAGAGGGCTGCTGAGCCGGGACACACAGTAGCCCACCCCACCTCCATGTCCCAGGTTAACTCCACATCAGGTGAGAGGGGGGTCGTTTTTCTGCTATAACACAGTCAGATAACAGCCAACTTTTGACATGCCTACGGGCTATGTCCCCTGTCAATTCCAAGCCAAACTCATAAATCTCATTGGGAAAAGATGTGTGGTCCAGTGTCATCTGAACGATGTTGCAACTGGGGCTCTGTGGGACACTGGAGCTCAGGCAAGCTTAATCAATAATGAGTGGAGAAAGCAACACCTACCACACAGCACAATCCGGCCACTTGTTGAGCTGTTGTCAGCGCCATTAATTGCACTAGCAGCAAATCGAACTGAGATATCTTTTGATGGCTGGATAGAGACAGGGTTTTACTTAGACTGTGACCCACACCCAGACAAGATACTGCTAGTCCCTTTTTTAGTGTCTAGTGACCCCAGTGTGGCTGAACAACCAATCATTGGGTTCAATGTGATTGAGGAAGTAGTAAAAAAATGGGATAAGCACCAATCAAAACCACAAAACATCCGGAGAATCAGTCAGGTTTTCACAGCTAGAGCTATGCCTAAAATACTGCAGACTCTAGATGGTGATGAGAATGAGAGGACAGTACAAGTAAGTACAAGAGGAGTACACCTGGCTGCGGAGCAGATAACTACTACCTATGTTTGTGCTCATATTGGAACACAGTTTGCAGGACAGAGCCTGATGTTGGCCCCTGACGAATTATCGCAGCTGCCGGAGGGACTAGTCATCCAGGAGGGGTTGGTCAATATGGGTGAGGGGAGGTCATGCTACATACCAGTAGCTATAGCCAACACCAGCAAGCATGACATCATCATAAATCCTGCACCATATTAGGCCGCCTGCAGACTGACACCCGATCCCCAGGATACAAGATATGCTGGAGTCTCTACATGGCAGCTCCTGGTTTTCTTTGCTGGACCAGGGAAAAGCATATCACCAGGGATTCCTGAACCCAGAGAGTCGACCAATGACAGCATTCGTAACACCCTGGGGCCTCTACCAATGGAACCGGATACCTTTTGGTCTCAGCTCAGCACCAGCGGAGTTCCAAAGAAGCATGGAGGAGTACCTGGTGGGCCTGCATGATATTGTTTGTCAGCCCTACTTGGATGACAATCTTGTTCATTCCTCCACCTTTGACGGCCACTTGGAACACCTCAGAACTGTCCTGCAGAGGTACCAAAGACACGGTGTCAAACTCACCCCACAGAAATGTGAAGTCTTCAAGCGTACTGTGCGTTTCTTAGGACAGATTTTTTCTGGGGAGGGTTATACTATGGATCCAGCTGAGTTAGCTTTTGTTCTAAAGTTCTAAAGGACAGAATACCATCTACAGTTGGAGAACTAAGCAGAGTCCTTGGGTTCCTCTGCTACTTCAGAACATACATTCCCAATTTCTCAAGAGTGGCTAAACCACTGTACCAGCTCTTGGCCTCACCACCAGACAAGACACAACCTCCTCCTACATTCAAGGTGAATGGAAAAAAGGTCAGTGAGAAACACAAAGGCCGTCTACCACCTAACAGACCCATTGCCTGGACACACAGCCACCAACACATTCTGAACACACTGATTGACTGCTTAACTGAGCCACACATCTTAGGCTACCCTGACTTTTCAGAGCCATTCATTTTACATTGTGATGCCTCACAAAATGGGCTGGGGCTGTGTTATATCAGAGTCAAGCAGGCAAGATGAGGGTGATTGTGTATGGCTCCCGTACATTGACACCCCCTGAGAAAAATTATCACATTCACTTTGGGAAATTAGAATTCCTGGCCTTGAAATGGGCCATGTGTGAATGCTTTCGGGACTACCTATACTATGCCCCTCACATTTTTGTGTATACAGACAATAACCCCTTAACATACGTCCTCACAACAGCAAAGCTGAATAAAACAGGTCACCGGTGGGTGGGTGAGATGGCCAATTTTAACTTTATCATCAAATACCGGCCCGGCAAACAAAATTCAGATGCAGACGGCCTGTCCCGAATGCCCCTTGACATTAACCAGTTAATGTCACAGTGCACAGAGAAAGTGAGGCAGGATGTAATAAGGGCCTCTGTGGAGGGTGCAGTGTTACAGAGTGAGAGCCCCTTTTATCGTGCCACTACAGCCAGTCTGAGTGCCATTGACCTTGTAAAGGACACAACACCACTAGCCAACACTAAGCCTTTCTCACCTAACGAAATCAGACAAAGTCAAGAAAGAGACCCAGTGCTGGGGCATGTGCTGGAATATAAGGAGACTAACCACCTTCCCACAGGGCAGGATCTGAAAGCAGAATCACCTGATGTCAGACTATTGCTGAGGCAATGGAACAGGCTACATGTGGACAGCAATGGAGTCCTGCACAGGACGGCAGGTGGAAGAGAACAGCTCCTCCAACCCAAAGAGCACCATGATAGGGTTTTCAGGGAACTACACGTAGAGATCGGCCATTTGGGTACAGAAAGAACTCTTACCTTAATCAGGGATAGATTTTACTGGCCCAGAATTCAGAATGATATAGAGCACTTTGTGACACGTGCTTGTGAATGTTTGAAAAGGAAGAAACCGAACAAGACTACCAGATCTCACTTGACCACCATTACCACTACTTACCCATTCGAGCTTGTATCAGTGGACTTTCTGCACCTTGAGACCTGCAAGCATGGGTATGAATACATCCTAGTGGTGATGGATAACTTCTATGCCACAAAAAACAAGTCAGCAAAGACAGTGGTGGAAAAGGTATTTGATCACTTTGCTCTCAATTTTGGCTTCCCGGTAAAAAATCATCATGACATGAGCAGGGAATTTGAAAATCAGATCTTTTCACAGCTCCAGAGGGTCAGCGGCGTGTGTGGTTCACACACTATGCCCTACCACCCTCAACGCCATGGCCAGGTGGAGCGCTTTAACCGGACTTGTTGTCAATGTTAAGAACGCTCACAGATACAGAGAAGGCAGACTGGAAAAACTCACTTGCAAAGGTGGTACATGCTTACAAATATACTAGAAGCAAGGCCAAAGGGTTCTCTCCATCTGCTCTTTAGGTGGACTCCCCGACTCCCTATCGATATGTGGTTTAACCTGCCTACAAAAGAAAAGCAAGGAAGGTACAGTGAGTATGTGGCAGACTGGCTAAAATGGATGCAAGAAACATATGACATTGCTTCAAAAACAGCTCAGAAGGAAGCCTCAAGAGGAAAAGAATATTATGATTGAAAAACCCATGGAGCCTCCCTGCACCCTGGTAACCGAGTCCTGCTCCGCAATTTGTCTGAGAGAGAAGGACCAGGCAAGCTTCGGTCACACTGGGAGGACTGTGTATATCAAGTGGTGAGGCAGAAGAACCCGGACATCCCGTTTTTTTAGATCAAACCAGAAAGAGGAGGCAAGAACCGTGTAGTACCGTATATACCCGAATATAAGACGACCCTGAATATAAGACGACCCCCCCATTTTCCAGATTTATTTTTGGGGACAAAAAAGATTTTTTGGGGAAAAAATCTGGTTTTCAACAGAAAATAATTTTATTTGAAAATTCTAGTGATAATTAATTTAAAAAACAACATTTTAACACCATTCATTAAATGTGCTATAATGTAATACATGTACTGTAATAAATCCAAAAATCACGCCAATGCCTCATCAGATATTAAGGAAACATGTTAAGCGGAAATACTATATTTTCTAAAAACAATGCTAAAGTCAGTATTTTTTCTTTTGGAAAAGTACGTTCCGACACGGAATTTATGTTCATGTTTTGGCCTGTGTGTTGTTATCAACTGCCCATTTTGACAGCACGAACGGATTGCCAGGCATACCTGTAAAAACTCAAACCCAGCGCGCTACAGCCATGGAAGCAGCAAACCAACGAACGAGACCATAGAGATTCTAGACAACCTAAAAAAACTATGCATGTTTCTAAACGGTTCCATGACCATAGACGTAGTAAAACACAGTTCGCTTGTCATGATTGCGCTGATCTTGTTCGTCACATTAGTTTCGATTCTGGGAGTACCCATTTTTTAATGCTGGCTGTCCGTTTTACATATAGCACATTTAAATATTTGGATTAATTTGTCACAAAATAAAGTGCACTCTGTCAATGAGTTCAGAAATGAACGATATAACTGTTTCGAACGTGTTGGTTATTTGATTAACTTTTGAAGCGCTTTTCTCAAGATGATCTCTTGATCTCTCCATGGCGGCAATTTATTATTTATTGAATTTATAACACTGTCATTAATTAGCCTATTGTGTTGGCGCCCTCTGCTGTTTCCCCTTGCTTTCTTTGTTTTCCACGTGATTTTGTCTATATCGCGAATATAAGACTACCCCCAATTTTTCAGCCTATTTTTAGGACAAAAACCTCGTCTTATATTCGGGTATATACGGTACATACATTTTTTTTTTGAAGTGTATTCTAGATTTAACTGGTAACCAATGAAGTGAAGCTAAAACTGGAGTAATATGTGCCCTTTTACTCGTGTGGGTCAAAAGCCTAGTAGCAGAATTTTGGACAGTCTGAAGACGACAAAGATCTTTCATATTAAGGCAGATAAAAGGACTATTACGATAGTCTAAACGAGACGAGACAAAAGCATGAATAATCATCTCCAACTCGGCTTTTGACACCAAGGCTCTTATCTTAGAAATGTTCCTTAATTGAAAGAAACAGTTTTTAATAAGTTGTTTCAAGTGTTTCTCCAGAGACATGGCCGCATCAAAAACAACACTCAAGCTCCTGAGACTCGGCTGAACAGACGAACCTAAGGCACCGATATGTTGTTTTATCTGAGGGATGCTCTGCTCAGGGGCAATGATTAAAGTTTCAGTCTTGGCTGAGTTCAGCATTAAAAAGTTGTCATTTAACCACTGCTTGATCCTACTCGGACAGTTGGTTAAAGATGACAGTTTATATAACTCGGTAGGCTTAAAAGAACAGTATAACTGGATGTAATCTGCATACAAATGATAAGAGACATCCTGAAACTGGCTTATTATCTAGCCTAGAGGGAGTATATACAGAAGGAAAAGAATCGGCCCCAGGACAGAACACTGAGGAACACCACTCGATAAACCTGCAGTATCTGACATGTTCTGATTTATAAAATATAGCTTCTACCAGTAAGGTAAGATGAGAACCAATTCAGAGCTGATCCAGATATCCCTAATAGATCGTGAAGTTTATTAAGCATAACATTGTGATCAATAGTGTCAAAAGCAGATGTAAGGTCTAACAAAACTAACACTGTATGCTTCCCAGAATCAGCTGACATCAAAATATCACTTGAAACTTTCACCAGCGCAGTTTCCGTAGAATGTGTTTTACGAAAACCCGACTGATATTTGTCAAAAATATCATTTATCTCTAAGAAAGTAGTAAGCTGCTCTGCTACCACTTTCTCTAGAATCTTTGCCATAAAAGGGAGTTTAGATATCGGCCTATAATTCAAGGGTTGCAAAGGGTCTGAACTGGGCTTTTTAAGAACAGGTTCAATAATAGCATGTTTAAAAAAAGTCAGGCACCACACCTGTTAAAAGAGAAGTATTGATCATTTCTACAACACAGGGGCCAATACTATCAAAAACCTGCTCAAACAGCACAGTCGGAAGAACATCACTGTAGCCGTGAGAGGACTTCAACTTATCTAGTAGAGTAGTAACATCGAATACTGTCACAAGTGTAAAGGAGAAACACGGATAGGGAAGAGCCAAATTGCAAACCTTGTATGCAGAAGGAGGTAAAATGCTAGCTCTGATATCCTTAATTTTCTCGACAAAGAAGTTAAGGAATACATTACTGTTTGACAGAGAAAGCACCGCAATTGTAGAAACAGATGGCAAACAATAGAGTTAATATTATCAAACAAGAATTTCGGGTTTTTCTTTTTAGAGGATATTAGCTGAGAGAAGTAGTTAGTTCTAGCACTCTTCAGGAGTTCATTTAGAGAAGCAGTTAAATCCCTAAGATAGAGCCTATGAACTTCGAGTTTGGTTCTTTTCCATAAGTGCTCTATTTTCCGACGTTTACTTCTACAGTTCTGAATAGATGAGTTAATCCACGGGCAGGGCTTTTTAACAGACACAAAGTTAGATTTCGTAGGGGCTACCTTATCTAGAATTTCCAAACATTGGCTATTAAAAGACTCAACATACGCATTTACGTCACTACAACCCCTTAGCTGGCATGGATCAAACAAAAAAGAAAACTTCCCAACAACATCGTGGTTACCAACTCTCCTTTGAGCCCTAATTCTCAGAGGCGTGGGGTCCCGAGGTAAGTTTAGGTTAAACAAAACAAAACTATGATCACTCACATGTACATCCTCCACACACACATTTACTTCCTCAAGACCTAATGAAAAAACAAGGTCCAGGGTATGCCCCTTTAAGTGTGTAGGACCTGAGACATGTTGGGTAAAATTAAAAGAGTCAGTGATGGATAGGAGGTCTGTAGCTACAATACATGACATATCATCAATATGAAGATTAAAATCTCCAATAATTAAAACTTTCTCCAGCTTAATCATTGAGGTTAATAAATCAGTAAAGTCAGTAAGGAAGATACCTGCAGGACCAGGAGGGCGGTAAATTAGCACACAGTGAAATATGTTAACAGAACCGACCTTAATCATCTGTGACTTAAAAGAGGAAAAGGTTTCAGAGTGGATTCCTCTGCATACAAAACTGTCACGATACACAACAGCAAGGCCGCCGCCTCGGCGAGCCGTTCGAGGTGTCCCGATCGCTGAGCAGCCTGCAGGGCAGAGCTCATTTAAATGTACGGCTTCCTTATCCTTTTGCCATGTTTCTGTAAGGAACATAAAATCCATCTTTTCCGTGGTGATAAGATCGTTGATGGCATGCGCCTTATTAGTGATGGAACGAGCATTGAGCAGCGCTAAACGAAGCGATGATGGCAAACCAGTCTCCTTAATAGCAGGTTGTAGTGGCTGCAAACACCTGGTACAGTCACGTGATTTCCAACGGTGCCGTGCGGCCAATCGCTGGTCAGGCAGGTAGGCTACACACTGCAGATTCCCAACTGCGAGTCCACCGCCGCCCCACGATGACCAACGGGGATCCCGTCCAATGGGCAGGACGCGCTGAAGGCGACCCTGCGATGGAGCGCCCCCGGCACCTAAATCCTGAGGAAAAACTGGCAGCAGCCACCGCGGCCACCGCCCGCAGAGAAGCCCGGGCACCCCCATCGACAGAGACAGCCTCAACCCGACCCGAACGCCCGCTCTACAACCCCTCCTCCTTCGTCTCTTCTTGAGATTTCCACGACCCCGAAATAAAAATCGGTAATTAAATAGACTGGGTGCACACACCAACGGGGGTGGAAAAGTTTGACTATAACTCTCCCAGCTGTTACAGAGTCCATATACACTCCAATGTGCATCAGGGTGACACGATCATATGTCAAACCAGCGGTGACACAGTGATTTAAAGGCAAGGTTAATGTGACTATAAAAGAGACAAACACAAACAAATAAAAACGACACAAATGTGAAGCAGCGACGGCCCTGCCAAACAAAGGCGCCATCTTGTTTTCCGTCTGTTGACTAGCAGTGGCTCATCAGACACTTGTCTGATGTGACAGTCTGCCTGTGAAAAAACCTGTAGCAAAAGGGGCTACCACCGGGAAAAGAGACACCAAACAGAGGCAAGGACAAAGTCCACAACAGCTGCCTGATCACGAGGGAAATTGAAGACGAAGATGAACTGGTGTGGAGGCTTCCACATCATCACCAGCATGACAGAAGATTGGCTGTCCCAGCTCCAGAGGTTGGTGAACAGGAAACTTCAGTTGGGTGACTGTGAGCCTACCGTACCTGATTCCGAAGAAGAGGATTTTGAACTCCATGGATCACAGCATGATCGTGACCTGCTGGATCATCAGGATGAATATTTGCCTGCTACAGATGCACAAACACCTGACAGAGACAAAGACTCTGACTCAGAAGAAGAGTATTCAACCCGGTCACTGAACATCCACCCACAGAGAACAAAACGACCAACCAGGGTACTGACATATGACACGTTGGGTCAACCCACAGTCAGGGAGACCAGGGTAGAAAATATTTAGGTACAGACACCATCACCTTGTGCTCAGAGCCTGTGGAGACCTTGGACTCTCACAAAGGAAGGACCAATGGGAAAAACATTGGTGTGAGAGACTGAAATACATAAAAAGTATATATAATATATGTTGGTACAAAGGAAAAACTACAGTATGAATGAACAATGCAGAAAAACATTGTTAAAAACTAGTAAATGAATGTAAAGACATTTGTGGGCATATAATACATGGTGTCAATCATACAGAGAATTTGAGTGTGGTGACAAGACAATAGATAGTGTTGGCCATTAACTGAGGGTCTGTCACCGTGAAGATTCACCTAAATAAGACGATAATGTTTCGAACTCTGGGAAAACAATTTTGGTGGTTTAATCTGTTGTGGTAATGGCATTGAGTTGCAGTTAAACAGTAAAAGTGTTTCCTGTAATCCTTAAGTGTATACTAAGGTGGGACATAAGAATGTGCATATGAGACCGTTTGAATGCTATTGGGTGATAACCATTGCATGATCCAGGGAGAGACCCATGATATGTCGATTGGTGTTTGTGTTGTAAAATGTCTGGTGATATTTTATTTTATTTTAATTTTATTATTTTTATGTTAAGATTGAATATATGTTATTCACAGGAGCCCCATACAGTGTAGTTTCTTGTCTATTCATTGTTCCTGCTATTTTGAGATGTTTATGTAGTTAACAGCTAAGAAAGACAGTCTCTCACTAGCATGTTAAAGGTAACTTGCACTCCTCACCACTAGGTGGTGGTAGTGACCAGAAAATGGCAGAGTGAATGCTAAGGGCAGCGCGAACGTGAGCTTTCCTAGTTTTGGAAAAGTTTCCGTTGATGTCCGCAGCCATTACGGTAGTAGAAACTACGGTGAAACTAAATGTCTTTCTTCTGTTAATTACAGGTAAATAAGTATTATGAATCAAAGCGTGATGATCCGTCTGTTTTGTCAATTCAGGGAATAGTGTTCACGATGCAGGTCTTTGTAGTTTATTACTGTATGTTAATAACATCACACACGCTAGCACTACAGTTCGATTGCTGAGTCTGTGCTCTCGCTGCTGGGCTAGCGTGGGATGTGTACTGTGACTATTGAGTTATGTGTGTCATTCATTTTCAGATGTAATTTAGGGCTTATATTATCCCTTTTGTGTGGCATGCGGTGTGTGTGTATGTGTATATATATATATGTATATGTATATATATATATATATATATATATATATATATATATATATATATATATATATATATAT
>JACXGM010034592.1:0-11929 GCA_016801145.1 Umbra pygmaea | reverse complement strand
ATAACCTTTACAAGTAATACTATCAAACTCCCTTTATGGGTGGATCACAACCAAAAAACACGTAGTTACAGGTTTAAATGTGTGACATACATTGGGGTTTCCCCCTTTCCATGAATCTTAATTCATCCCAGGAGGGATGAGAAACCAGCTGTTGAAGGAGTCACTATTTGGATCTTATAAACATTAATTTCCCACTACAGTACCTACAAGACAGAGATTACTTTGTATCTATAGACTCCCAGAAGATTAAGATGACGTGTGGAGTACCTCAAGGATCAATCCTTGGCCCTATCTTGTTTAATCTCTACATGCTACCATTGGGACAACTTTTGAGAGACAACAATGTCACCTACCATAACTATGCTGATGATACACAAATTTATATTGCTTTCTCACCCCCTGATTATAGCCCATTTGTTTCCCTCTGCCATTATGTCTCACTGATAAATTCCTGGATGTGTCAGAATTTCTTACAGCTAAATAAAGACAAAACAGAGGTTGTAGTTTTTGGTTCAAAGAAAAATGAGAGACTAAAGGCTAGCATATATTTAAATTCCCTATCATTAAAGACTACAAATCAGGCAACAAACTTGGGTGTTATCCTAGATGCTGATTTACATTTCGAAAAGCATTTAAACTCAGTAACAAAGTCAGCATATTATCATCTTAAAAATATAGCTAGGATTAGAGGCTTACTATCAAAACCAGACCTGGAAAAACTCATACATGCCTTTATCTCCAGCAGGCTAGATTACTGTAATGGCCTGTACAGCGGCCTACCCAAAAAAAGTCTTAAAAAATTACAGTGTGTTCAGAATGCAGCTGCACGAGTACTCACAAAAACAAAAAAGTATGATCATATTACACCAGTACTAAAAGCCTTGCATTGGCTTCCACTGTCCCAGAGAGTTGATTTTATGATTCTTTTATTGGTTTATAAAATGTTAAATGGTTTAGGGCCAAAGTATCTTTTAGACCTTCTTATTCCTTATGAGCCATCAAAAAACTTAAGGTCATCTGGAAAGAGACTGCTAACTGTTCTTAGACCTAGGACAAAACATGGTGAAGCATCTTTTAGATATTATGCATCTTACACCTGGAATAAACTTCCTGAGTCTCTTAGATATGCTTCAAATGTGGCAATATTTAAGTCCAAGCTTAAAACGCTCCTGTTTCATAGGGCCTATGAAACCTGACATCTTGAGCCATCTGTGCACTTTTGTGTCCCATCTTTGATTGTTTTTACTAAATTCCTTCTGCTATTTGATTCCATTTTTATTTTTTTATTTTTATTCTATTCATTTTATATTTGTACTGTTTTTATGTAAAGCACATTGAATTGCCTTTCACAGCCTTTGTTTACGAAATCGACTGTCCAAAATGGCGGCACTACCGGTGAAGTCACCCGGCTTGCGAAGGGTCAATATATAGAACACAAATTAACCTCCATATTTCCTGCCTTTTGGATTGTCGAAACACAATGACAATTTTTAATATTACGGGACTAAATTTGGATTATAGAAAATATATACATATTTAGCTGAATTCCACGCTAAAATCTGGATTCCGCAATACTGTATACAGTACTTTGATCAACACTAATTTCAGTTGGCTGCTGCCAGTGACACAAATGACTTCCAAGACAATTTATTTTCTAAAACATAAAATAAACAAGCTGCCAAGAAACTCTTCCAACTTTCTATATTTCAATTATATTTAAGTATAATTTATTATTTTTCTATTGGTAGTCATGATAAGTATAAGTAAGTTATATTTGTACTGTATTTATGTTGTTCTGTGTAGGCCTACTGATGTCTTGCATTTAAATGCCTTTTTTGGCCAGTCATCCTAAAAAATTAGAACTGTTTCTCAAGTGATCTTATTAAATAACATTTAAACATCTATAAATTGCAGGAATGTCTGTCTGTCGGGGTGTTATGCGCATATCTCTCAAACCATTAATGAGATTAGATTCAAACTTGACTGCCTAAGTGCAGTGCTAAGTTTGACGTTGTTTGGATTAGAAATGCTAAAGATATTGTTAAATATATATTGGTAAACCAAGCACACATTTGCTTTTGCCACTCTAGCCACTGGCCACTTTTCCTCTCACACTGCACAATGAGTGAGCACAGCGCAGGGCCAGACACAGAGAGCAGCGAAGCTTTGGCAGCTAAAATATGAAATACACTTCAGACAAGAATTTAAGAATGTTTCAGAATCGTACACATGTAAAGCTCAACCAGCTACAGACAACAAGTGGCAGACAGAGCACGGGCACTGGATTAGTAAGTACCCAAGTAAAAAAAAGTATATTTAAATCATACTCCAGTATTATACTTCTAGTATACTTATGTTTAACCATAAGTATGTATTCAATGTATTTAAGTATATTTGAACTTTCCAATATACATTACCAAAATAATATATTAGAAGTATATTTAGGATTAAAAAAATACATTTCAAGTACATTTAAATATACTTATTTTTACTTGGGTACAAAAATTAAATAAATCTACCCCACGCACACACACACCCACACTTCTACATTTCCTACTACCATACCTTGTGGATCCTGTTGTTATTGACTACTGAAACTTTAAACTTCAATACACATATTATACTGTATGGCATTTGGTGCCAGGACAACAAGCTGTCCCTCATTGTCAGTGAAACAAAAGAGAAACAAAGTACGGAACCCTTGCCAATTCACATCAATAAGATTTTGTGAGAAAGAAGAGACCTGTTCAAATAAGACACCTCCTTCATTGAGAGCATTGTGACTGGCTGTAGTAAGGCATGATGTGTGAGCTGCTCCACACAACACACAAAAGCACTACAGTGAGTGGTTACCAATTAATGCCATTAATTTTATAAAGCCCTTTTTACATGAGCAGTTTTCACAAAGGACTTTGACAGAAATCTAGCCTAAGGAGCAAGCAACAAAGACAATTGAAGCACATTGGTTAGGAAAAACTCACTAGTAGATGGAACCTTGGAAGAAACATTGAGAGGGGCCGGACTCAAGGGGGTGTCTAGTCCTGTTATGGCTGTACCAGGTGGGAAATTTAAAATGTACACAACATAGATTATTAAAGGAAAATTCCATAGAAAAGAAAATGTATATAGTATTTAAAAACGTTACCATTGATGATTTATGTCGTATACAATGCTCTGCCTGCAATGCATCTGAGAACAACAGTACATTTCGGTAGCTTCTGTATCATTTGAAATACCACAACGTCAACTTAGTGCCTGCCCGCAAAGGATAAGCTTACAGAGTATAATAAGCTTTTGGCCTACTTAGACATTTTACCATAACACTTAGGTAAAATCGACATTAATTATCACTATGTCCTTCAAAAGTTATATAACCTACCAAGATCAAAATGGAACAGATTGAGCAATATTCTGTGAACAATTATTTTTTACTATTTTTTATTTACATTGTGTTTATCGAAGTGTAGACACAATCACACAGACGCTCATGCGTGCTAATCGGCTAACCTATTACCAGTGATGGGAATAACGGCGTTATAAATAAACGGCGTTACTAACGACGTTATGTTTTTCAGTAACGAGTAATCAAACAAATTACTGTTTCCCCCGTTACAACGCCGTTACCGTTACTGACAATACAATTGCGGCGTTACTTTAATTGAGCTCAATGAAGCGGTTTTCATCTGTTGCTTTCTCTCGGCAGGAACTGCAAAGTTTTTCTCTGGTGTGTGTGTTTGTGTGTGTGTGTCGGGGAGTGGTAGACAACCACAACTGATGCTGATTGGCTTAGAGTACATTTCCTTTGTTTGCCAACCAACCAGAGGCAGAGTAGGGCGGGTGTTCACTTTTCAGTTTACACATAAGCACTACTTTTCCCTAGTTGAGGTGAAAGGCAAGAATGTTTATGTAACTTGGAACTTGTGCACAGGAAGACACTCTCCACTAATGAAGCATCTCACATATTCACATGCCGCCACTAACTAGTGGCCAAGAATGCAGCTGATAACGTGAGCTCCGCTACCAAAAGAGATGGAGCAATGACATCAAAGCAACTTAAACTAGATTTTTCTCCACCACCGCAAACTCTTGTAACTCAGACTCAGACTAATAATTGATTCTATTTAGTGTCCATTTCATTCATTTAACATATTTAATATTTGTGTCTTCCAAGTTATTTGACATACTTAATTTTTTTAAGTAACGCAATAATTACTTTCCCTGGTAATTAGTTACTTTTATAATGATGTGACTCAGTTACTAACTCAGTTACTCTTTGTGAGAAGTAACTAGTAACTATAACTAATTACTTTTTTAAAGTTTTATTTATTTTATTTAACCTTTATTTAACCAGGTAAGTTGACTAAGAACAATTTCTTATTTACAGCAACAACCTGGGAGCAATTAGGGTAAAGTGTCTTGCCCAAGGACACAACAACATTTGGCTCAGTCGGGAATCAAAATGGCTTCTGACTACAAGTCTGACTCCCTACCCACTGAGCCAACTGCGCTCCTAAAGTAACGTGACCAACACTGCCTATTACTCACCGAGGCGGGTGCCTGAATTTTCCCAATGACAATGCCTGGCTTCACCTCGAGTAGCTTCCAGTGACATACAATCTAGCCAACTTTGCAATTTCGATGTAACATTTAAGATAAAATCATTAATAATTCTCACTAAGTCCTTTGAGAGTTATACAACCTACGAAGCTCAAAATGGTAAAGATTGTGTAATATGCTGTGTGCCATACATACACAAGCAAACAAATTGAATGTATATATCCCTAACCAGCTCCATACCTGTGCTAGTGCTACACCCTCTGGGCCTGATTAGTCTTTCCAGTTGATTTTCGAGATAATGAATTGAACGCTTCGAAAACATCTTGGTCCATGTGAATGTTTAAACTCAGATGATCTAATAAACATACAGTATGTAATCATCGTCTTGGCTGGAGATGGTTGAAAGCAAAAATGTAGCCATGCCCCACTGTTTTTGTTGCCATTGCTGGGCTCGACCGGTGGCCACTTCCAAAGCAGCCAACCAATAAAGATCCTGCCTTTCCCATATTTCTTCATCAGATTATTTCAGCTCAAACATGTATGGTTGGATATTACCATTCAATAACACTTGATCAACGTTTTTGGAAATTGTCCAGCTCTTTGTGTATTTCATCAGTTGCACAAGCCATTGTAGAAAAAAATCCCTCAGTTTTATCCTCCAATCAACTTGATGGGACAATTCTTTTTTTAATGCCTGCAGTGATGTAAAAAACGTACCCAATACATAATTTGGAATCCTACGGTGGCCGAGTTGGTAACAAAAAAACACATTGAGAATGTGTTTTTAATGATTGTTATGTACGAAACATGACCGGCACAATGATTTTGGGTGTTTGAGTGTCTGTAGTGTTCCTTTAAGGCCACATTATTTTTGTACATAAATGGAGATGGGAATGGGTGGGCTGAAACCACAATCTTTGTGTAGCATCCCAGTTGAGTGGATTTGGGCAGGGACAACAGGATGCACTCTGGAGAGGTACAGCTGGAGTCACGAGACATAAAACGAGATTAGCCAAAACAAAAAAACGTGATTACCAAAACAATGTGGGTAACCCAGGACAGAGACAGCAAGTTGTCAAGCCATTTTGCTCTGAAACATGTTCCAAGGTTTCAGGTTCTAGGAACAATATGACTCCAGAAACATGAAAATGGACATGCCTTAGATTCAGAACCTCATCTTGAAGCACATTGCACATTTTCTGTTCATCCAATAAACCTCATTTCACTACTTAAATATTACTGTGTCCTTTACCTCGTTATGTGTCGTACATGATGGATGTGTATGGTTGAAACATGCGCACGCTCTGTATATTGCTAGTCACGTCTGTACCGCATTAGAGCACAGTAGGTGATATGAATGAATCGTCTCTTCATTAAACAACTTGAACGCTCCTTCCGCATTCTGGTCTCCACTCTCTCCTACCACACAACATCAACATTTAACTTGTAACAGAATAACACGCCAGCGAGGAGACCCACGGGAGGAATCTGCCACGCTTCCGCTGCCTGCCCTCAGGGGGGGATTTGTCCTTCTGGGCACCAAAAGGGGCAGAGGTGGAACGACCGGCGTCTCCCCAAGAAATTTCTCGAGCAGTGCTAAGGTGGTTGTGGGAGCCGTGAATACCATCTTGGAGGCTTCCACACCTCCTCCTATTCCACCACCATCATGGCCACCTGGGGAGTTTTACATCTGGTCCTTCAGGTTGCTTCAGGAGCTCCTACCACCTCCACAAGTACTGCGGAAGGAGAACCAGACCTTCAATGCTTTGGACCTATTGGAGACATGGTTTCCTCCATAAAACACTGTTACTCCAGTTACTCTCTATTCATCTGGCTATAGGTTATATGCTCCTGGATAGGGTTGAGCATCGTTCTAAATCTTTTGATCCAGTGCCAATTTCGATACCTCAGTTTCGATACCGGTTCCTTAACGATACTTTTTCGATACCATGTTTTAAAATCCATTTCAACATCAACAAAATACAGTACACCCAAAAATGTCCACCTTAATTGTGAATCAGTAAAGCCCAAAACATAACAATATAATAGTTTAATTCTTTTTACTGACAATAACAGAAAAAAATGTTATCCAGGCTAAAAGAGGCTATATTAGCAAACTACCTTTCAAAAATAAAACCTCCACTTTTGAAAAAGTTAGCAAACCTTAACCCCTCACTACTCAGGGTGGACCGGCGCAGAGGCTAATGTGAAGGGGGAAATAGACAGAGCTAACTACAGCAACCGACTAGTAGCAAATAGAGTAGTCAACGTTATGGGGAAAATAATTGAGTTTCGATTGTCGATCGAAATAAGGTATGAGCGCAACAACGGCAGTAGTAAACCTCTGTGTTCGGTTTAGGTAGTGAAATTACACTTATCTGTCAAGTATTGCTAAAATGTGTAACCTTAACGTTACCTCTGAAAAACAAAGATGTTGCCTGCTCAAAGAGCAATGTTGTAAACGGTATACAACTGCGAGTATCTTCAGAAATCCTCCGCGTGGTGGTCGTGTCTCTTTCATATGACGTGTTGTAAGTTGCGTTGAGACAGCAAAATGCCGGCGACTTTAGGTCTTTACACGCAAGTATGCTACATGATTATTGGCTCACAGACGCTTTTGAAACTGAAAGTTGGCACCGAAAGATAAATGATTTTTGATACTCGATAGGATTGGAGTATTTCGGTCGGTGCCATGAAAGTATCGACGTTCGGTGCCCAGCCCTACTCCTGGAGAGCTACCGTCCTGTAGGTTTGCATTCTAACCCTAATTTAGCAAACCTGATTCTACTAATTAGGTTTAAACATGTTAGTCACAACTGGGGTTGGAGAGAACCTTCTGGACTGTAGCTCTCCAGGAGCAGGATTGAGCACCCCTGGATTTGAGCTTACCAATATTAATGACTATATTTAGTCATTCAGAAAGAGGCTTTTTGTGGAATTGTCCCCACCTAGCTATATTAAGATGAATTCACCATGCTGGAGTTGGCATGGTATTCGATGCTCCAACTCCGGAGCACACAGTTGACTGGGGTTCGATGCCTGGCTCAGCTGACTTTCTTGCACTTATTGTGTGGCTCTACCTTTGCTTCCTACTGTGGTTAATTATTATAATAATGAAATACCCCCCAAATAAAATCTACAAACACAATTGAATGCAATATCTTTATGTACACTGTATAATGACTAAGCTTTAATGGAAAATTATGTTGCTATGTTTTGAGGGATCTGTCAAGTAAACATGAAGTTCAGTAACTTCAGTATCTTGTTGATATGACTACTGAAACCTGAAACAAGGGTTGGAAGTTACCCTTTCATTGAAGAAGCTCTTCACGTCCTATAATGGTCAATTAGCAAAACAATAGAATCGCTGAGTTTTATTTTACATTTTAGTGATTTAGCAGACACTTATCCAGAGCGACTTACAGTAAATACAGCAGGGCTATTCAATTAGTTTGGAATGGGGGCCAGTTCACGAAACAAATTCCAGTTGAGGGGCCTAAGAAATATGACTTGAAATATAAGTACTCAGAGCTACAGATATAGTAAAGTACAACATAGGAGTGCATATCGTATGTATTTTATAAATGCATAACAACAAAATTGTATTGTATCAAGACCTAGGTCTAAGGAATTTCTACACTCAAATTACAATATTCACATGTTCAAAAATCAGTCCAGGTGGGCCATATGAAAATTAGAATTTCACTAACTACAGACAACATCCATTTAAGTGCACCCAACTTTACCAACCAAAACAAAACATGAGTGCAAGACATGGTATTGAACAGGATTATAAACACATAACAATCAGTGTATTTCTATACTGAAATTGCATCAGACACTTCAATAATCAGTCTGTGAGCCATACATATCACATCAATACATTAAGTGCATAATATGGCATTCCGTGAATATCAAGTCGCAAAAGTAGTATTCTAAATATACAACCTGTTCAAAAATCTATGCGTATTACTAATTTGATTAACATACCTGTTAGGTACATAAAATATGTAACATACTTAGCCAACATTTGATATCTAATGAGAGAAATTAATTTTTTTTGATTTAGCAAGAGCAGTGAAGTCAGGTGTATACGTTGTCAGTGCAATACGCATACAGTGGTGGAGGTGCTGGGCAGTGAGTGATGCCCGATTATTAGTTTTAATTGCGTTCATATGTGAGAACGACGATTCGCATGTGTAAGTTGAGCCAAACATTGTGAGGA
Organism: Umbra pygmaea; assembly: GCA_016801145.1. Taxonomy (NCBI): domain Eukaryota; kingdom Metazoa; phylum Chordata; class Actinopteri; order Esociformes; family Umbridae; genus Umbra; species Umbra pygmaea. The sequence continues at coordinate 3,147 of JACXGM010034592.1, read as the reverse complement.
TAAAAACCGCAAGAGTTCTTGAATGAGGGAATTTCTCGCTGCAAACCTTATGAGTCCAGACCTTTTCAAAACCTGCCTGCTGGAATGACTGTCGCAAGTCATCTGATGACTGAATGTCAATGAGTTCAAGTTGTAAAGACGCCTCATTCAATGATGTTACCAGCTCTTTTGCCTTCAATGCCAACTCTCCCTCAACATTCACAGCGAAAGGATCGTTCACAAATCGCATCACTTCACCGGGGATACTGAAATGATCAAACCTAGTGGCAAAGTTGGTTTTCAATGCGTCTATAAATCCCTTCATTACCTCAGTGATTTGTAGCTCTGATTTGCGCAATGTGGGGAAGTGGAGCATTTTGCCTGCACATAGATCGGAAGAAAAAAGTGTGAGCTTTCTTTGAAATGCAATAAGTCTCTCCACAAGTTTTGTGACTGTTTTGTCTCTGCCCTGCAGCTCCATGTTTAGTTGGTTCAAGTGATGAAATATGTCACTTAAAAAACAAACGGCAGCAGAAAACTCACCATTCCCCATTTGAGACAAAAAAGTATCTGCTGTTTTTTGCTTTGATTTACGGAGAAACACAAGGATCTCCTTCTTTAGTTCACAAAATCGTTTCAATGTGTTTCCTTTGCTAAGCCATAATATCTTGTGGATGAGCAAATCATTATATTGAGCTGACACTTCTGACAACAACTGTCGGAAAAGTCGGTGTTGTAAGCTGGAGGTGCAACGAATAAAGTTAATAATTGCCATGACAGAGTCCATGCTCTGTTTTAACTCCCCACTTAATTTTGCACACAAGAGGCTTTGGTGGATAAGGCAATGTAGCGATCTCATTTGTGGAGCCACTACCGCCAGCCTAGCCGACAGGCCCTGTGTTCTTCCCGCCATCGCGGGAGCACCGTCTGTTACCAGCATGTTAATACGTTCCAAATCCAGCTTGTTCTCCCCAAAGAATGATACAATTGTATTAAATAGTATCTCACCGGTCGTGTGTCCCTCCAAAGGAATTAGTCCAAGTAGATCCTCCCGAAAGCATTCGCCATCAAAGAACTTAACATAGAGGCACAGCTGTGCCACATCGCTGTTGTCAGTTGATTCATCCACAGCTAGAGACATCACCTCTGCCTTCCTTAGTTTGTCGTAAAGAGTCTCGCAAACATCGGATGCAAGTGCCTCTACTCTCCTTATAGTTGAGGTGTCTGATATGGGAATTTTCTTGATCGAATCAAACAAGCTGTTTCGGGTTTTCTCATCTGTAACCACTTCCTCAATTGATGCAAGCATACACTCCTTAACAGTCTCAGCATCTGTAAAGGGCTTTTTCTTTTTGCCGAATATCCAAGCCACTCGTAGCGATGCCGATGTTGCTCTCTCTTGATCGGTACAAGCCCGAAACAGGGTGCAACGTCTTTGCTCATAACATGACTCAGGGGCGGACTGGCCATCTGTGTGATCTGGAGAATCACAGAACAGCCGGTACTCCAGGACGGCCGGCGGGCCGGCCCACTATCATCACCAGTTTTTTTCCCCCACTAATCTTGTTTACACTCCAGTACTGTAGGTGGCAGCAATGCACCTTTGAGTTGGATGCCAGCTGCACTGGCCGTGGCCGCCAAGTAAGGAGAAGAAGAAGTGGAAGCGGTGAAAGAAACCAACCGCAAAGACGGTAGACAGAAGCTTAGAAATAAACTAAAAGCATAACGCGGCCGCGGACAATAAACGGAAAGAAAAGGGTGGTGCTGAAAAGGAGAAAATTAGATACTGAAGCCGCTAAATGTCGCAAACTAACTGAAATATTTAGCAGCACCTCACAGTTAAATATTAGCAGCAGACGCAGCAGTGAAGAAGCAGGGTTCAACATTAACGATGGCCCGATGGCCCGGGGCCAGTAAGAACTAACGTCGGACCAGTAAAAAAAGATAGTCACTTGCCCGTTCGGGCCAGTGCTCAATTTTGCCATTTAAATGAATAGTCTCGTATTAAAACGTTTGTCCGTAATATTTGTCCCTCCACTGCTTTATTTTAGCTTATCTCAAGTTAAAATCTATGTCTGTCATATGCGGTTCCTTCTCCCTCCTTGGTTTGGCAATACCGGGGTCGTCTTTTTGACCAATAATATTTTAATGCTTGTCTGTTTTAACCAATCAAAATGTTGTATGCAGGACCCAAACAAATGTGATCCTTTAATCGAAAGAATCGTTTTTGTGGGTTGAAAAATTACGTATTGAGCACCGACACCGTTATTACGTTATTATACTGTGGACATTTGCTAAATATAGGTGTTTTCGGTAAAATATTTTTAATACTTCCGATTTTTTTAGGAATCAAACAGGGGCAAATAAACAAATCAGATTTGACTGCGTTTTTTTTAAAGCTTAATGAAGCAGCCAATCAGAGGCTTTCTTATTAGAAATCACCTTCCCTCGCCAAATGATGCAGCCAGCTCGTGGTAATATACGTTGTCGTTGATTACGGAACAATTACGAACATTAAATATGTTTCTTGAATAAACATACTTTGCCATCGTTAAAGTCCTCACAAATAGCTTTCATGAAATGATTGCAGACAAGTTTTGCACTTCTCAACAACATGTAGCCTTGTGAATTTAACATACACTTGATACAAATGAGTCGGACTCGAAGCACCCAGTGACTGAAGGACTCTCTCGCCTCCTGGGATCTGATTGTAGATAGCTAAGCCACAAACTTGAATGAATGGATACAACTACAGTGTTTGGCCATAGACAACATCTGGCAATAGGTATGTAGATGTAAACAAGATGAAAAGTTATTTATCATGACAGTTATAAAAAAAAATATTATTAGCATGAATACAATACAGATGCAGTTGTTTTGCAAACTAATGTCATTAAATCTAACAGTGCTAAATTTGGCAGCATTTCAGTAATTTTATTTTTTACAGTATAACTCTGGACAACAGGTCTTTGGTGGTTGGACAAGGTGATCTGAATGTGCTCATGATGGAAATAATATGTTGCCTGAATAAGCCTATTCTATGTTGTTAAATTAAAATAATCTTAAATACAGTCATTATATAATACTACTAAATCCTTTCAATTCCATGAAAAAAGTTGTTTAAATAATTTTGATACACTTGTATATTATTCTACATAGTTTAAAGAC
>JACXGM010034591.1:0-11930 GCA_016801145.1 Umbra pygmaea | reverse complement strand
CACACACACCAGAGAAAAAAACTTAGCAGGTCCTGCAGAAAGGAAGCTAGCGCTTCATTTAGCTTAATTAAAGTAACGCCACATTTTATTTTGTCAGTAACGCTAATTGCGTTGTAACAGGGAAAACGGTAATTTCTTTTTGATTACTCGTTACTGAAAAAACTAACGCCGTTAGTAAAGCCTTTTATTTATAACGCCGTTATTCCCATCACTGCTGATGAGTAGAAATTATGGTGTGAGCGGAATGGTCACACATGGATGACGCTCCTGTTTTTTGGGGTATATGCGGTGTCGAAAAACAGGATCGCAGTTTTGAAGGTCTTGAGCGTGATTCATCTGATTATAGAGAAAACCATCAGCTAGCAGAGAAACCGGATGATCTCAAATGCCGCTCCAGACACTATAATCTCTGTGTGGTTGGACTTCCAGAGGCTGTTGAAGAAAATGATCCTATTGCCTTGCTAAGTTCTTCTCAGAAGTCCTCCCTCCTATTTTCCTAATACATCAAAATCTAGATGGCAGGCATCCAGCAGGCAGGGGTGACAGCGATAAAACATGTGTCTTCATAACGTGGTTCCACTCTTTCTATAATAAGGAAGCTGTTTTGCTTTGGAAGGACAAAGAGCAACTTGTTTACTGTGTTTATATTCCTGGGCCCGTATTTATCAAGCTTCTCAAAGTGCCATTTTAGACTTAAGTGCTGAGAATTGACCAAATTTACTCCTACTCTCAAACTTAAGTATAAAAGCAAGTTATCAAATTTCTCAAAGCTAAGAATCATTCTTACTCTCCCAGTTATTTAAGACCGCTAGAGAGTTCTCTCAAGTTGTTAGGAGTTGCCAGTAGGGGGTTGTGATGGCTGAGACAGAGACGTGCGCAAATCTTTAGGAGAGAAAGAATGTTTTTTTTAATTGTTTGACGTTGCGCAGTTAATTAAAAACAGTATTGTTTGGACAGAGCAGGCATCATCTTTGTCAGCCACGGAGTAACGTCATTTCACATTTTCAGATGAATTGAAGGTGGTGATTATTCTTCGTTTGCAGCAATGCAATGCTGATTATTTGGCCCATCACAACCATCAATAAGCCGAATTGTCATGGAAACAATTATTGCACTTACACTTACAGCTCAACACATTGTCACACGTTTCATTGACTTCCCAACAACACCCCGCATAATCCAACAGAAGCAAACACAATTCATGCAAATAGCCGGCTTCCTAAGAGTAGTGGGCACAATGGATGGCACTCATATAAATGTCATTTTGATGCGACTTCCGGTTAAGCATGTGAGAGGAGAGGTGGTGTGTGTGGAGGCTCCGCGTTTTGATTACCTATGCTACAATTAGAATACTACGCAACCACCATCAACTGATCCATAAGCAATATAGCCAATCATATATATTGTTTCAATTAACAATTATATGTCTCCATTGAATTAATAGTTTATTTAATAAACCTACCTGTACCAGAAGATGCCAAAACCATCTAGAACAAAACAAACAGCAGCCAGCACCTGCTCTGCTATCCAAGACGACAAGCTCACTGGTATAGTGGAGGATACATCTTCCCCGATCACTTCAGCTGATCTGAAGTCTTTTAGAACCGAACTTCTGGCTGAACTGTCTGCAGTATTGGTCGGTCAAGTTAAATCCACAATCGAGACTGCTACCTCACCTATTGCCGCAGCGCTAGAGTCCATTAAATCGTCTTTGGAGGAACAGATGGGCTTGAACAGCTTGCCACACAGATGGGCTTGAACATCACCTGTCTGTTTACAGCGACAGGTTGCTCACCTTTGAGAATGCGGTCACTCGTCACTTCCGCCAGAAGGTATTTCTGTTCCTAGATTATAGTGCTGGTGTTGCCGCAAAAAGAGAGCCAAATACACGAACATTAAACGTAGACTTCTCCCTGCGCTTCCCTGCTCGTTTGTCTGTTGAGTATAATGGCTAAGTTTGGCAATTCAATTCACCTGAGGACGCGGAGAACTGGGTCAATCTAAAAATCGGGGGGCCTTGAAACAAAACTAGTAACCACCCTGGTTGGTTTATCTGTATGCACTTTATAGTAGCTCTCTATAACCTTGTTCTTAGGGAGGTCGGTATCCTAACCTTCAGTGGTAAATCTTTTCTTCTGCTTATTTATTTTATTTTTTTCTACTTTTTTTCTCATTCACTTCCAATATGGCCTATTCTGGCATGTTTTGTTGATGCCTTTGTTTATTAATAAATTACTAGTACTAATATCGTTTATCAATAAGCCTTAACGGAGCTGGGTGATAGCTCCCTTTGATAGTTTGATGCACTAAGGCACTCATTTTTAATTTAAGGCCAGGTCACTCGGCTGTATTTTTATGTATCCTCAGTTATTTTCTGAGTATATGTATATATATATATACATATATATATTGCTATTACATATATTATTATTTGGCACAAAAAAAAGGTGGGAGTTTGCCAGTTTCTTAAGCTGAACCTCTTCAATGCACAAGTGGTCTTGCTTTCACAGAGTCTATGTCAGCGGTCACCTGCTGTCTCTGTCGCACCATGAACAGAGATCTTGGGTATGGGGGGGGCTTTGTATGTGTCTTATTGTCTAATTAATTGTTTTGTTCTTTGTAGATTATTCTTTGTGGGTTTTTTGTGTAATTATATGTGTGTTTGTACTATATACTATCTGTTTTTTGCATGCATTTTTGATAATTGATGATACCATGTTGCCCAAATTTATCTCTGTTAGGATTACTTTACAAATCTCTGAATTGAGAAACATTAAATGTCTGACCACAGCAAAGTAGGGGGGGCTTCTAATATTCAATTCATATCATGGAATGTGAAAGCAATGAACAATCCAAATAAGAGGTCTCGTGTTTTCTCCCACTTAAAAAAAATAAAACCAACATAGCATTCCTACAAGAGACCCATTTACTTATTAAAGACCACTCAAGACAAAAAAACCATAGGTTTAGCCAGGTCTTCCACTCCCACTTCAATTCTAAAGCCAGAGGGGTGGCAATTTTGGTCAGTAAAATAATACATTTCTCACCCACCAATGTAATTTCAGATAACAGCGGGAGGTATTTAATTATATCTGGTTCGATCTGTAACACTCCCGTAGTACTGGTTAATGTGTATGCACCCAACTTTGATGATGCTTTTTTCTGCAAATAGGCTACTGGGGAGGATACCATTGTCACACACCCATCGATTGATACTGGCGGGGGATTTGAACTGTGTCATGGACCAAAACTTGGACCGCTCTAGTCCTAGACCTGTGCCTCTCTCCAACATGGCAAAATCTTTTTTAGAGTTTATGATACAGAATGGATGTACGAACCCTTGGAGACTTCAGAATCCACTGGCACGTGAGTACTTTTTCTTCTCACACGTTAATCACTCTTTTTCCCGCATTGACTATTTCTTTGTAGACCATCGGCTATTACCAGATGTTACTTCAGCTGACTACTTGCCCATTGTAATATCGGACCATGGCCCTGTAGCACTTTATCGCCAAAATCCTGTACTCCCCCTCGCTGGAGATTTAACTCTCTTCTCTTGTCCGATGATATATTTTGTAACTGTATTACCTCTGCAATTGATAATTTTCTTTATCATAATCAGATTGATTAAATCTCTCCTTCTCTCCTGACGCTTAAGGCCTATTTAAGAGGCATGATTATATCTAGACTGTAGGGTTAAAATGGACAAATGTTCAACAGAGATTATTGAACTGGATCATAAATATGCTCACACTCCACCCCCAGAATTATATAAACAACATTTAAATTTGCATTCTGAATTTAATCTTTTATCTAAGAATAAGGCGGAACGTTTACTATTGCACTCACGCTCCACCTATTACGAACATGGGGAAAAGGCAAACTGCTTGCTGGCCATCAGTTAAATCGACGCGCTGCCTCTCGTTTGATCCCTCAAATCCAAGATACTTCAACCTGTATGGTTTATGACCCTGAGGGGATCAATGACATCTTTAAATCTTTCTACTCCTTACTTTGCACGTCTCAGTCTTCTGCGAACACAGCTAAAATGACTCGGTTTTTTGATACGCTAGAAATTCCCACTATTGCCGCGGAGGTTGCTGTTGACCTTGAATCTCCTCTAAGGCTTGAGGAGGGGATCGCCTCAATAAAAACTATTCAAAGCAGCAAAGCTCCCGGCCCAGATGGGTTCCCTATTGAGTTTTATTTTTAATTTTTATCACAGCTAGCCCCCCCTAGTTTTAGCTATGTATAATGACTCATTGGATCAAGGGTTTCTCCACCCAACCTTAACACAGGCTTCTATTACACTTCTTCTTAAAAAGGGTAAAGAGCCAACTGCTTGTTCTTCATACAGGCCACTCAGCCTCCTCAATGTTGATTTTAAGGTGCTATCTAAATTGCTAGCTACCCGTTTGGAGGGGGTCCTTCTAGCAGTCATCTCGGAAGAACAGACAGGATTTATCAAGGGTAGACAGGCATTTGTCAATATTCAGACTCTTCTCAATATTATTTACTCCGGTTCTCCAGTTCCCCGGAGTTTGTGGTTTCACTGAGAAGGCATTTGATAGAATTAAGTGGGAATATTTATTTTCGGCGCTAAGGAAGTTTGGTTTTGGTGACAATTTCTGTGCATGGATTAGGCTTTTATATGCTTCCCCTCAGGCCAGTGTCTGCACTAATGATATTTATTCTGAATACTTTGCTCTGGAACAGGTGACAAGGCAGGGCTGTCCGCTCTCCCCATGGCTCTTTGCCATTGCCATTGAGCCCCTTTTGGCGGCATTACGGGCCTCACCCACTTTTCAGGGTGTCTCCAGAGGGGGAATTGAACACAAGCTGTCGTTAAATGAGGATGACCTATTACTTTATGTCCATATCCCAGCTACCTCTTTACCGAGCATCCTCTCTATCTTGGAAAATTTTAATTTGTTTTCGGGGTACAAACTTAACCTACAAAATAGTAAATGTTTTCCAATTAACTCAGCAGCACTGCAACTTCAAAATACAGACTTGCCCTTTCAGCTGAAGCACTTCAGCTTGAATTACCTTGGAGTGAATGTCACTCGCTCACTGGCAGATTTATTTTCAGCCAATTTCACCCCCATTTTCACTCAGATGAAGGCAGATTTTCGGAGGTGGGGTAACCTACCTCTATCATTGATTGGGAAGATCAACACGGTGAAAATGAACAGTCTGTCCAAATGTATGTACCTTTTTAATTCTATACCATTGTTCCTGCCAAAGTCCTTTTTTAAGGCAATCAGTCAAGCATTTTCTTCCTTCCTCTGAGGTGAAAAGGTGCTCAGGGTCAGTAGATCTCAACTCCAGAGATGAAATTCAATGGAGGGCTTGCACTTCCCAATTTTCTATACTATTACTGGGTGACCAACCTTCAGAAAGTTTTACTCTGGTTACAAGCCCCAAACACGCCATGGTGCCATTTAAAAGGTAGGTCGGGCCTCTCTTCATCTCTCTCTGCTTTAGTCTGCTCTGCTCTCCCAGTATCTCCATCTCGCTACACTGGTAATCCTGTAGTATTAAATACTCTCAAAATCTGGTACCAGTTCCATAGCCACTTTAAATTTTCTTCTGCATCTATCATGGGCACTGATAAAAACCATACATTTCCCCCATCGGTTGATGACAAAGCCTTCTGTTTATGGAAAGGGAAATGTATTAAAACATTCTTTGATTCATATGAAAATTGAGTCTTTTCTAGTTTTCCCAATATGTCTGTTAAATACAACTTGCCTTCAACTCACTTTTTCCGCTATTTACAGTTAAGGCATTTGGTTTCCAATCAATTCGAAGGCTTTCCTGGCATACCCCCAACCCAGTCCTGGGATGTATTTCTGACTATCTCACCCCTACAGAAATCTTTGATTTTCAGAGTCTATTGCTGGATTATGTCATGCGACGACCAGTCCATGGATAGAAATAAATCGGCTTGGGAGCAGGAGATGGGGATGGTATTCTATAAGGAGTTCTGTGAAGAGTAAATTAAAAGATCAAGTTCTACCTCTTTGTGTGCCTGTTGGGTCTCATTCAATTTAAGGTTAAACACAGAGTACATTCCTCAAAGTCCAGACTACACAGAGTACATTACTCAAAGTCCAGACTACACAGAGTACATTACTCAAAGTCCAGACTACACAGAGTACATTACTCAAATCCAGACTACACAGAGTACATTACTCAAAGTCCAGACTACACAGAGTACATTACTCAAAGTCCAGACTACACAGAGTACATTACTCAAAGTCCAGACTACACAGAGTACATTACTCAAAGTCCAGACTACACAGAGTACATTACTCAAAGTCCAGACTACACAGAGTACATTACTCAAAGACCAGACTACACAGAGTACATTACTCAAAGTCCAGACTACACAGAGTACATTACTCAAAGACCATCCAAAATGTACCCAGCAGTTATGTGACAGGTGTCACTACTCTCCCTCTGACCTATACCATATGTTTTTTACTTGTCCAAAACTGAATAGCTTTTGGAATTCAGTATTTCATACTTTGTCTGAAGCCCTCAAAATTCACCTGATTATATGCACATTAAATGCTCTGTTTGGAATCCCAGGTAACTCAATTAAATTAAATAATAAAGACTCTGAAATTATTGCTTTCACAACATTATTAGCTAGACGCAGGATTTTACTATTGTGGGAATCCTATCAGCCCCCCTTAGCTTCCCAGTGGCTAACTAATGTCCAATTTTTTTTGCAATTGGAGAAAATTAAGTACAAATGGAAGTCATTTATCTCATATTTTAACAGTTTGCAGAGGCTTTCCCACAGATTTTCCTTAAACCAAGTTAGTATTAGTATTAATCTTACTATTGTAAATTAGATATACATGTATGTCTGTGTGATGTGTTTTTATCTGGATGTGTTGTGTGGGGTTTGGGGGTAGGGGAATCAGGTGGAGTGGATATGGAGGAGGGAAGGGGGAGGGTATGGGGAAGAAAAGTTTGATATGTATCTTTTTTTGTCATCATTGCTGTACATTTGATAAATAAATATATATATATAAAATAAAATATGCACAGGCCAGATGACCTGTCTAATTTTGTTTTGATTCATATTGCACCTTTTTTTTTCATCCAATAAACCTCATAAACCTCATTTCACTACTGAAAAAAATAAATAAAAAAATAAAAAAATCTTTTAAAGATCATTGCTCCCAGCATCAACGAGAATGTTTATATGAACAAGAACAGGTACCACAGAGACAACACACAAGTTGAGTTTGATGCAGACTACAACATTTTGGATGTGGTACCCAAATTGCCTGGGTCTACCCATGATGCGCGATATTAAATGAAAGTGGCCCGAAGCAGCTGTTTGAAAGGCACTTTCTGCCACCGGAGTGTCATCTAATAGGAGATAAAGGATACCCGCTCGTGGCTGCTCACCCCTTTCCATATGCCACTGACAGAAGCCCAAATGAACTACAACATGTAGCCTTGTAAGCTATTTATACACAATTGTTTCATAGTTTATTAATAGAACACTGTATCCTAATATAGGCATTGTGTAATATATCCCTTCACAGGGCACATCCACATGGTGGAGAGGGATTGACCAGTGGAAGCGCAGATTCCACATTCTCCACTCAGAAATTCCACTAATTCAGCAAGCAGTGTTTCTTATTCTCTCCGGTTTGGTTTTCTTTTAAAATCCATGGTGACTCAGGAATCAACACTGATTGACAATCAATTTCACATGCTGTTGTGCAAATAGAACAGACAACAGGTGGAAATTATAGGCAATCAGCAAGACACCCCCAATAAAGGAGTTGTTCTGCAGGTGGTGACCACAGACCACTTCTCAGTTCCTATGCTTCCTGGCTGATGTTTTAGTCACTTTTGAATGCTGGTGGTGCTTTCACTCTAGTGGTAGCATGAGACAGAGTCTACAACCCACACAAGTGGCTCAGGTAGTGCAGCTCATCCAGGATGGCACATCAATGTGAGCTGTGGCAAGAAGGTTTGCTGTGTCTGTCAGCGTAGTGTCCAGAGCATGGAGGCGCTATCAGGAGTCAGGCCAGTACACCAGGAGACGTGGAGGAGGCCGTAGGAGGGCAACAACCCAGCAGCAGGCAAAGTGACCTCCAGCAGGCCACACATGTGCATGTGTCCACTGAAACGGTCAAAAACAGACTCCATGAGGGTGGTATGAGGGTCTGACATCCACAGGTGGGGGTTGTGCTTACAGCCCAACACTGTGCAGGACGTTTGGCATTTCCCAGAGAACACCAAGTTTGGCAAATTCGCCACTGGCGCCCTGTGCTCTTCACAGATGAAAGCAGGTTAACACTGAGCACATGTGACAGACGTGATAGAGTCTGGAGACGCTGTGGAGAACATTCTGCTGCCTGCAACATCCTCCAGCATGACCGGTTTGGCAGTGGGTTAGTAATAGTGTGGGGTTGCATTTCTTTGGGGGGCCGCACAGCCCTCCATGTGCTCGCCAGAGGTAGCCTGACTGCCATTAGGTACCGAGATTAGATCCTCAGACCCCTTGTGAGACCATATGCTGGTGCGGTTGGCCCTGGGTTCCTCCTAATGCAAGACAATGCTAGACCTTGTGGCTGGAGTGTGTCAGCAGTTCCTGCAAGAGGCAGGCATTGATGCTTTGGACTGGCTCGCCCCCCCCGTTCCCCAGACCTGAATCCGATTGAGGACATCTGGGACATCATGTCTCGCTCCATCCACCAACGCCACGTTGCACCACAGACTGTCCAGGAGTTGGAGGATGCTTTAGTCCAGGTCTGGGAGGACATCCCTCAGGAGACCACCCGCCACCTTATCAGGAGCATGCCCAGGCGTTGTAGGGATGTCATACGGGCACGTGGAGGCCACACACACTACTGAGCCTCATTTTGACTTTTTTTAAGGATATTACATCAAAGTTGGATCAGCCTGTAGTGTGGTGTTTCACTTTGATTTTGAGTGTGACTCCATATCCAGACTAGCCTGGCTCCGCCCTCCTACGTACTTCATTTTCCTTCAGTACTACGTCTGGGTTTGCGGCATGTTCTTGGGTTTTCTCTGAACAATTTTTTACCGGTCAAATCTGCGAAAAGAAGGAGAGCTGAGAACGATGACGTTGATGTCCTGCGCTAGTTTGAGTTAACCAAACTTAGCGATTGGTTATGGCAGATCCAATAGATTTATATTTATCAAAGTACCCGCCTTCAAAGAAGATAAGGCTTGTCAATGGAGAGTGGCCAGACTCTCTGTACAAATGAAATGTACGTACGAGAGTTTGGTAGGACCAGGCTATATCCCGACCTCCATGGGTTGTTAAATTTGATTTCCATTGATAATTTTTGTGTGATTTTGTTGTCAGCACATTCAACAATGTAAAGACAAAAGTATTTCATATGATTAGTTCATTCATTCAGATCTAGGATGAGTTATCTTAGTGTTCCCTTTATTTTTTTGAGAAGTGTATTATTATTTACCATTATTTTCCTTGGTAAGTTAAGTGAGAACATATTCCCATTTGCAATATGCTGCTGGCTATACGTAAATACATATATTGCTATATATACAGCATATCATGTGTCTTACGAATACTTTTCATTCTGTTTAAAATTATGAGGATAATAATAACTAGAATAGCTTGCATTTTTTAGATGTAATAGCTTTGCAGCAGTGGTGTGTGATGCAAAGCCTATTTTCCTATGTCCTAATTTCCAGGGGTTCCCAAACATTTTTGGTTATTGTACCACCAAGGGTCCTAGTACCCATGTTTGGAAAACCCTACCGAGGCAGAAGTGGCTAAGTGTTTGTTGCCCAACTGCTACTGAACAACTATTTGGGACAAAGTTACATTTGTAAGCCCACAACCAAAGCAAAAATATAGAATATATTGCTGTAATATACAGTTTGCACGTGTATTGCCTGTGAAATAAATAGTAAAATCATGCTGTGGTTTGCATGAAACGTATAAACAATAACAATATATAAATGAGTCACTACTGTTAATAAATATCATTGAGAAATGGAACTTTGTCAAATAGGTGTAAAACACAGACATTGTTTTGGAACAATTTACCAATGTTGCTGATGTATATTAATTTAATCTTCAATGTATTTCAGTAAAAATAATAATGCTCAATCATTGCATGTGGTAAGTATGAAAAATTTGTCAGCTCTATTTTGTATACCAGAGGTTCTCAAACTATATTTATTTTTGTGGTGATAACAGTTCAAGTTCAAGTTCAAGTTCATTTTATTTGCACGTTTACAACATCCACTAGGTTGACCAAAGTGCTTTACAGAAAAGTAAAAAAGAAAGTAATAAAAAATACCAATATCACAACACACAGTAACATAAATGAAAGGCAGCCTAAGGACAGGAGTAGCAGGAAATAATCAGAATGAAATAACTGTAGAAAACTGAAGTATGAAAGCAGTATCAAACGTAGGCTAAAAATAAAAACTATAAATCAGCTAGAAAGAGAGGTTAGTATGCTGATGAGAACAGGTGGGTTTTTAATAAAGACTTGAAGACAGACAAGGTAGGGGCCGTTCTAATCTCTAGGGGCATGGAGTTCCAGAGTCACAGGCCTGCTACCACAAATGCACACTCCCCATGCGCTTGAGTCTAGTGCGAGGGACTACCAATAGAAGCCTGATCAAGAGATCTTAGGCTTCGGGACGGAGTGTAAGGATGGACAAGTTCAGAGAGATAGACCGGGGCTAGGTTATGTATAGATTTAATTTTGTTTTTTAAAAACAAGGACTAAAATTTTAAAATTGATTTTCTGTGGAATTGGCAGCCAGTGTAAAGGTTTGAGAATCCGAGAGATATGGTCATATTTCCTACATATGTGGATGAGTCTGGCCGCAGTGTTTTGGACTAATTGAAGACGGGCGATTTGGTGACTTAATATATATCCCAATATAAAGAATTGCAGCAGTCTAGCCGACATGTAATAAATGCATTAACAGCCATTTCTAGAGTTCCCGGAGTAAGAAAGCTTCTAATTTTAGATAGTATTCGAAGTTAGTAGAAACTAGCGCTGATTACAGATGAAGGGCCCTATTTTAACATTCTGAAATGCAAGTATCAAACGCGAAACCCAAGTGACATTGTGGGAGGGTACCGGGCGCTGTTGCTATTTTACCGGCGGGATAAATGACTCTTGCACTCGACGCAAATCTAAAATGGGTAGGTCTGAAGTAGCTTCATTAGTCATAGGTGTGGTTTGGGGGTAACATGAAACAAACCAATCAGAGCGTCATCTCACTTTCCCTTTAAGAGCAGGCGCACTTGTTCCATGGTGGATTGCTATTATAACAGCGGATTGCTATTGATTTTTCTTATTACAAAATGTAAGTAAAGTAATGTCACAAAGACATACTTTTCCGATGTTTTCGGCTCACTCCTACTGAATCACGAGGTTGTGAATGCATGGTAATATTTTTGCAATGTAGTCTAACATTAGAGCGAGATTACTTTGCTTACCTCACTCTTCTTCTGTCATATATGCTCCTCTCCCGTTTTGATTGTTGCTTGGGCATTTTGGTTAAGTGGCAAAAGCAACGGCACATGCACTTCAACATCACGTATATGTTGAGCTAGGGTAATTCGCAAAGTCATGGGTGATTTTACTATTAGCATTGCAAATTAGGCTACTTGTATGTTGATTGAATGGGTTCCCTTGCAGTTGATGTATATCAGTGCGAATAATTCATTCTGTGTCACACATGGGGTGGGGTTTTAGGTATTGTCTTTGTGCTCCCTTCGTTTGTACTATGCCGCCCTCTTGTGTCTAGTCCTTGTCATTAGTTTTGAAGTGTTATGGGATTTAGTCATCGTTTAGCCACAGGTGGATTTAGTTAGCAATTAGTCTGTCTTTGTATTTAACCTGGTTGTTCTCCCCTTGTCTCTTGTCAGT